>UESW01004570.1:583106-712382 GCA_900491605.1 Calamus simplicifolius | reverse complement strand
ACATCCAGAAAAACATCTTCTCATAAAGATCCAGAGCAGAGAATCGTCTTAAATCCAACGCAGCGACATCAAGGCAATGGTGTTCCCAGAGCAAAAGAATCGTTTTGAATCCAATGACTACAACGAAGCAAACTCCAAGAAACGCGAGCCACAAGTCCCCAAACAACAAGAAACTAACATTAAATCAATCTCCCTTCTACAAAGTCAATTTCAGACAACACAACAAGTCCACCATTTATTTCAAAACTAACAAGTAACGTGAAAAATAATGCAAAATTTTTCAGCAGAGTTCATTGGCCGATGCAAAAAGTAATGCAACGCTAGAAATTTAACTGCAGTCATAATAATCATGCAAGGAAGCGAAACCTGGGGGTTGCCATTATGGAAGATAAGCATCCGGAAAGGATGGTAACACATGACCTTATCGCAACATTAGAATAAATTGGATGGCAACGGTTATCGCAACATTAGAATAAATTGGATGGCAACGGTTGCTCGCCCTTCGATGATTGCATGATTGCATAGATATAGCGATCGACTCGTAGAACTATTTTTTAAAAAAAAAAAAAAAAGAAGACACCAGAGAGGGAGAACCCGGGAAAAAAAACCCCGTGCGATCTCCCCAACACAAAAAATAAATATTTTATTAGGATATGGTGACCTGCCATGCGAGCGCACCCAACATGGCAAAGGTCGATGCGACAACATGGGATCCGAAAGTATACCGATACCAATTTCCCCTCCCTTAACTTCCATTCCATGGAGCTCCCTGTCTTTCCTTTATTCTACATCATGGAACACAGAAACCCACCCCTCAACATCAACTCTATTTTCACAAACTAGAGATATCAGACTCGTTTTTCAAGATCCCTATGTCCATCACGTTTCCAACGGACCGAACCGTACAGATCTGCAAGAAAAAATATGGATCTGAGACAACTTTGGTCAACTTCTTCCTCCTCCAGATCCCAAGCTTTGTCAACAGGTGATGAACCATGAAAATCTGTTGAAAATAGAGCATCTACACCAAAACAAAATCGCACAAGCGTATAGATCGAACGCCTTATGTTTAGGGTGAAAAGGAAGAAAAAAACTTCACAGCCGATTAACAATAAAAATAAAACCGATGAAGGAAAGGTCAGAAGAAAGAACCAGAACCCTCTGCGAAACAACCGAAAAGAAGACGCACGACGAAAACAAAAGAAGACGGCAAGATATGTATTGACCGGGGGGGGGGGGGGCTAGGTATTTATTGATCGCTTTTAAAAGGATGGACGGCAAGATTAAAGCGGCAGAACTCTTGTCGCGCTTAGATGCTCCACGTGTTTGGATGGTATTGGTCATGCTACGTATCCCTTGCTGGGACGTGACTTCCTTATCTTCCAAATTGGCATGGTATTAGCCTCACAAAAATTAACGTTTAGGATTAATTAATTAAAGAAATTGTTGTATCAAACCGCTGCTCAATTTTTATAATTTTTATTTTAATTTCTTAAACCTTTTATCTTTGGCTATGTTCTCTGTTTTTATGTCAAATTTTCTCCTATAAATCGTATATCTTACGGAATAAGATTAGTTTTAGGTTAATAAAAATAATTGCTCAATAATAAAATATTTTTGATGTGTATAAATTAATTATATTTTTTATTAAATAAAAAAATGCTTCAAAAATATTGTATGATCGACATCTTTCATTAAAATTACAAAAAAAATTATAAAACCACTATTATTCCAGTTATACGACATGCAATACAGTATTGGACAATATTGAAATAATATATGAATAAATTAAATATAACAAAAATGCGTATATGGTAAAACTTTAAAAATAGAATTTGAAATAAATATACAAGAGAAATGATAGAAGTAGTCATAATTAAAGATAAAATAAGAGAAAATCGATTACGATAGTTTGGACATATACGATGAAAACCTTTAAATGTTTCGGTTAGAAAAAAATGATCTTTTATCAATTCAGGATAAGAATAGAGATAGCGATAGACCTAAACTAAGATGAAGATAAATAATTAAAAAAGATATAACTATTTATAATTTGAATGTCGATTTAGCCCTAAACAGTGCAGAGTGGAGGAAGCATATTCATGTAACCGATCCCATGTAGATGGAAAAATGCTTAGATGAGTTGAGTTGATTTATATTTATTAGCATAGAATTATTTATCTATCACATAATAATTTTTATTTTTATAACTTATTTAAAATAATTAATATTATATATTATATTTAAATAATATATTTTATTTATTATTTAAATATTTTAATAGCAATAGTAATAATAATTTAATCAAATATTTTATTAAAAAATAATTATTAGCTGACAGTAGTCAAATTGATCAATGAGCTGAACGCTTTTTCCTTATCTTTCGCTTTAATTTATGAAAAAAAAGGTTAGAAAATGAAACAGCAAATCCAAGTTTGGCTTATATGAGGGGACCAAAATGATAACTATTATAATATTAAAAGGCTGCTTGCAAATTAACAATGGTTGGAAAAGGTCATTATTAAGATTTTTAATTAATAAATAGTAGATTCTAATTATAATATGTTTGGTCATGTTGCCGTAGAAATTCGTTCTCCGACTCGGGTGCAGCCCACCTCTGGATCGCCTATCTCTCGCATGGGTGGACCTCCAAGATAGTCCTCATGCAGAGAACATTGGGGGTGACCCTCTGCGGAAGACCCTCCGACTCCTAAGTCAGTGAAGATTCACAGCAAGCAGATATGAGGAGAAGGCTCTTGCAGAAGAGTCCCTCAAGAATCGCCTCTAAGGAGCCGTGAGCTCTGCTTGAGCTTCAATGGAGTTTTCAGTGAAAGAGTGAGCGCACCTAAAGAATTTTTGGACAGGGTCTTTATAAGTTGCTGGCGTAATAGCAGGCAATTACCTGACTTCTTGAACGTGTTATAGGAAATCAAAAACCATCATGACTCGAATCTGATTCGAATCAAATTTGTTATGAAACCGGTAGCACTCAAATCTGGTTGTTAGAGGATCATTGGCTAGAGAGGCTAGCTGATGCTTTGAGATTCGGTGATTTATAGGCTCTAGGCCACGTTCGGCATTGTTGGCTTTATTCCCAACTTAGGATGGTTGGGGATCCACGTGGTTGAAATCTTATCAGATTATCATAATTTGAATTTTTCCGCACTTGGCCCTTTATTTCTACTTTGGGGAAAACACTTTGGGAATCAAGTGATCAGGGCCATTCATCGTGATGATAGGTAACGAGCACACTTGTGCTAGGTATGGAGGTAGCTCGGTTTCGTAGAAGTTCAAGGATTCCTGGATTCTGCTGAGGCGTAAAAGCAACTCAATCTGACAGAAGCATGGAAATAGCTCGATCAGGCCGAGATATAGGAGTAGCTCAGTCTGGCCGAAGTTTAAAGATAGCTTGGTCTAGCTAAGGTATAAGGATAGCTTGGCCTCACTGAGATATATTTTCTTTGTCTTTATCAAGACGCGATAACTGGCGGATCAGAAGTCGAAAGTGATCCCAACCTTATCGTCGTGTGCACGGATATTTGATGTAATGATGATTTTACCCCGCATCATATGCCCCCCATTACCTAGTCCGAAGTCTAAATTCAGGCATAAGGAGTAGAGTTCTGGATGATTTTATTCGGACAGGGGATTTGACCTTGAATAGGTGCGCAATGATGGCTTCATAATGCCACATCGCCACAACATCATTTTTCTCGGTGGATGAAGCGGAAAACCCCTAGTTTCTCGCAAATGACAATCAGGGGAGCAACATATGGCAAGTCCCTGCGCTTAAGGCATCCGAGCTGGCAATTTCAAGATTTGGGGATCCTGGTCGATGGTGCACTGCCTTTCTGCTAGGACGGTTTAAAAGAAGGGTTGAGGAGAGCTATCCCCTATCATGCTATTTCCTTGCTTTTTCTTTAAAGATTCATTTCTCAAGACTCTTGTGCTCCCCTTCGAAGCATGTTCCTCTTAACCCAGAAGTATGAAAGCCTAGGTGATATGGCTTATGTGATGACCTTAGAGGATTTGGAGAGTCCGCCGAAGGTATAAGATTCCTTGGGATATTGTTCTACGATTATCGAAACTGAACAGAGGGTCTTAGAGCAGCTTGAGTATGGGATCTTCTTTTACGAAGAGAGTTTGAGAGCGGGTCTCCGGTTCCCCGTCCACCCATTGGTGAAGAAGATAATGAGGTTTTACAACATATGTCCAACGATGGTGACTCCGAACAGTTGGCGCAACATTGTCGAATTCATATCGATATGCAACCGCGCCGGAATAACAACGATGCTTCCCATGTTTCGGAACTACTACAGTTTGGTCTCCAAAAATAGACCCAAGTGGCCCTATATTTAAATCTAATATTTTTTAAAAAAAAATAAAAATATTTTTATATTCTTTAAATATATTAATTTAAAAATATCATCAAATTATTTATATTTTTAAAATAAAATAATTTTCTTTTATATTTATACTTTCATCATTCATTATGTTACCATTATTTACTATCATCTTCATCATCCTTTGCTACCACATCATCCTTTGCTATCCATTATTTTTTGCTATTCTACTACTTTTCTACATCATATTTGTCATTCTTCGTTATCACTACCACCATCACATGATACCTTCATCGTATCCTTACTATTTGATGTGGCTGATCAAGCCACGTTAGAGCTAACGGATTAAGCAACCAGCGTCCCCCTCGGCCTCAGACTCCAAGGTCCCCCTCAGCCTCGGACCTTGGAGCCCCCATTGGCCTCGGCTCCAGAGTCTTCCATTGTAACATCCTGAAAACCTTGTAATTTATTGATAATATTAATGGTATTTTTTATTTGAAATGAAAGTCGAAGGGTTTCAATGAAGTGTGTGCGTATTGGCTACTTGATAAATGTAAAAAGAAGAAATTTTGAAGTAAATGAGTATATTTTTGAATGCTAATGAGTTTGATTTAAAAATTAAGAGAATAAAGTTTTAATAAGCTTAAATTACAAGAAAAATAAAGTTTAGTTTGAGTTTTATCATTAAGAGATGTTTTTAGTAATTAGAGTCGACTCTAATTAGAGTGGAGTCGACTCTTGCACAGTTTTGAACTTCCGGCATGCTTTAAAGTTGACACGGTCAGAAGGGAGAGTCGACTCTATTGAAAAAATAGAAGGTTAGAATTTTTACTGTGTATTAAAGCATACTCTAATTTTCAAGAGCCGACTCTAATTTTTCCGGGAGCCGACTCTAAATCTGTTATAGGCGACTCTAAGACGGTAGATTTCCTAGGTTAAATCTTGAAAATTTTATATTTATTCCATTTTAAGTCTGATTTAGTGCCATTTGAACCGTTGGATTTCTAAAATCGAGCTCTTCAAGTTGGTGAGGTTTTTTCCTAGAATGTTATGTAATATTATTTATTTAAATAAAAAATAATAATCTGGGCTATAAATTGATTAAAAAATTGCTATCAGGGCAAATTTGGAAAAGGCTCTTATGGCAATTGCTAATGTGCTAAGGGCAATTTGGAAAAGAATATCTAAGGGAAAAATATCATGGTTATAAGTGAGTAATGTGTTTTTTAAAAAGTGTGTGTTAAGAGTATTTGAGGACAAAATAGGAAATTGGCATGCCTTAGCCTCTAAGTTACCCGTGACTTGGTCCTCAAGTCATTAGAGAAAAAGGGAAGCGTGGGTTCAATATGAGATAAGAAAGAAAGAAAGAGAGAAAGAAGAGAAGAAAAGTGAGGAAGAGGAAGAAGAAGAAAGGAGAAAGAAAGAGGAAAGAAAAGAAAAGCTTGGGATTTGTCTTGGCTTCAGGTAAGCTATAGCTTCCCTAGATCTTGCATGACTTTAAATTTTCTTAGACTCTTATATTTTGAGGCAATAGTGGAAGTAATCTTGAGTAAAGAAAGGATGAAAGAAAATAATAAGATATTAGAGGATAGATCATGTATGCATGCATGATTTTATGGGAAAACCTCGTGTGGAGGTAATCCTAATAGCTATCGTATGTATGTTGACGTAGGTCAAAGGGTTATTTCAGGGAGCCGAAATACCGGAGTTGAGTACCAGTTGAGAAGTCACCTACAAAGGTAACTGGGATTCTCATCTAGCAATGAGAAGTTAATTTGAGCTAGTATAATGAGACTAATACCTAGTTGTGGTATGTTATGTTTAGTAGAGTATTGTGTATATTTTAAATTTGAGAATGAGAACCTAGTGCATGATATTCTGATACATGAGTTTTGAGCATGAATTTTAAGCATAAAGAAACAAGCTTAAGTTTTGAGCATGAGTTTTAAACATAAAGACATAAGCATGAGTTTCGATGAGGGGATGGTTGATGCATAATTGGCATAATTGCATGATAAAACTTTCCAAATGACATATTTTGATGTATGTATCATACTGAGCATCAAGCAGATATGGGGCTGATCACCCTTTAGACTATACTGTGGCATGAGCATTGCACACTACTATTGAGCTGGCACCTCCTTGCGATTCGATCGTATGATGAACCCAGTATCAGGGGTGAGTGCACGCTTATGTTTGCCATTATTGTGAATGAAACACTTACAACCAAATGCATGAAAGTAGCTTATGTTTGGTTTTCTATTATTCCAAAGTTCATACGGTGTTTTCTTAATGATTGGCCTAATTAAAGCTCTATTTAGGATGTAACATGCCGTGTTTATAGCTTCTGCCCAAAAATATTTTGGTAAGTTGCTTTCACATAGCATGGTACGGGCCATGTCTTCTAGGGTTCTATTTTTTCTTTCAACTACACCATTTTGTTGCGGTGTTCTAGGTGCAGAAAAATTATGATGGATGCCATTTTTTATGCAAAAATTTTTAAATAAATGATTTTCAAATTCAGTGTCATGATCACTTCTTAGAGACACTATGGTGTTGTTTTTCTCATTTGTGACTTTCTTAAAGAATTTCAGGAATATCGAGAAAGTCTCATCTTTGTGAGCTAAAAATTACACCCAAGTGTATCTAGAGTAATCATCTACAATCACAAGATCATATTTCTTTCCTCCTAGACTTGTGGTTCTAGTAGGTCCAAAAAGATCCATGTGAAGTAGTTCGAGTGGCCTAGAAGTGGAAACAATGTTTTTAGTTTTGAAAGAATTTCTAGTTTGTTTCCAAAATTGACATGCATCACAGATTTTATTATTTTCAAAATCTAATTGTGGAAGTCCTTTTACTAACTCCATTCTTATTAATTTTGAAATAAGGTGTGTGCTTGCATGACCTAATCTACGATGCCACAACCAACCAATCTCATTTATATTAGCATTATTAGCAACTAGTCAATGATTACTTGTAGACAAATTGTCTAAATCAATCAGGTATACATTGTCATTTCTATTTTCAATAAAAACAATGCTATTATCAATGGGATTAGAAAATGTGCATATAGAAGATTCAAATGATACTTTAAAACCTTTGTCACATAATTGACTAATGCTAATTAAATTATGTTTCAAACCATCAACATATAAGACATTTTCAATATATGTGGAGGGAGTTATTTGAATGTTACCAAACCCCAAGATTTGGCCTTTGCCATTATCCCCAAATGTAACTACTCATCCTCTTTTGCTTTCAAGGGTGATGAATTGATCTTTGTCACCCGTCATGTGCCTTGAACAGCTGCTATCAAGATACCACTTTTGCTTTGATCTTTTGGCCGCAAGACACTCCTGCAAAAATAATTAAGTCTTATATTTAGGTACCCAAGCTTTCTTGGGTCCTTCATGGTTAGTAGCATAAACAATTGTTCCTTTAGGAACCCAAATTTTCTTTCCTTTACTATTTATCTTCTTATCTATTTTCTTAAAATTGCATTCAAAAACTTTGTGTCCCTTCTTGTTACAGTAATGACATGTAACATTATCAAGGTTTTGTTCCTTTTTAAAAAAGTTTTTGACAAATTTTTGTTTCAAATTAGGCCTATATCCTAAATCAGCCTTATCATATATAGCTCTTTGATTACTTAACAATAAATTAAGTTTTTCTGAACTATAAGTGAATTTATCAACAATACTTTTATATTTATCAACTTCCTTCTTTAGTTTATCATTTTCATTAGAAATTGATTCTTTTTCTTTAGTCAAATTGTCTTTTTCAGATTTCAGCACTTTGGTTTCTTTATTAAGATTTTCTTTTTCTTCAATCAAAGTTAAATTTTCATTTTTTCAAAAACTTATATTTCTTTTTCAAAATTTTGAAATCACCGACAAGTTCATTAAAAGCATCAAATAATTCATCAAAAGCAAATTCATCGCAAGGGTTTTCAGAACTTACCTCATCCTCTTCGTTTGCCATAAAGCAAATGTTAGCAACCTCCTTTTGTTCTTCCTCCGATGAGGATTCATCGCTGTCGCTCCAGGTTGCAACATAGGCTTTCTTCTTCTTCTTGAAAGACTTTTTCAGTTGAGGACAATCATATCTATAATGCCCCAGTTTCTTACATTCATAGCAAATCAAGGGGTCTTTCTCTTTATCCTTGTCCTTGTCTTTTTCTTTTTCTCCTTCCATCTTAGTTCCAAATTTCTTCTTGTGGAAGGGTCTCTTTCTCCTCATGAATTTTTTGAACTTTCTTGCTAGAAGAGCTGTCTCATCATCATCTTCTTCACTATCATTGCAGCTCTCCTCATCTTCAGCAGCCTTAAGAGCTATGGTCTTTTTCTTCTTCACATCTTCTTCTATGTGCTGCTTCATGGTCAATTCATGGGTCATTAGGGATCTTAGAAGCTCCTCTAAGGGTAAGGTGTTGAGGTCCTTTGCTTCTTGGATTGCTGTCACCTTTGCTTCCCACGCTCTTGGAAGTGACCTGAGAATTTTTCGAACAAGTTCAGAGTTAGAATATGTTTTGCCTAAACTTTTCAATCCATTTACAATATCAGTAAATCTAGTATACATGCTAGCTATATTTTCAGTTTGTTCCATGCAAAATAACTCATATTTATGAACCAGAATATTTATTTTGGATTCTTTTACTTGGTTAGTACCCTCATGGGTAACCTCTAATCTATCCCAAATCTTCTTTGCAGAATTACAAGTGGAGATTCTATTAAATTCATTAGCGTCTAAAGAGCAATATAAGACATTCATGGCCTTAGCATTGAGCTGTGCCATTTTTCTATCATTATCATTCCAATCCCTTTCGGGCTTAGGAACAATAGTGCCATCAATAACGTGTGTGGGTGTACTAGGTCCATTAGTTATAACACCCCATAGTTCATAATTAGAAGCTTGAATGAATATCCTCATTCTTGCTTTCCAATAAGAATAATTTGAACCATTAAATAGTGGAGGTCTATTTGTAGAATGACCTTCAGCAAATGATCCAACTTGAGTTGTCATTTGGATCTTTAGCTCTTGATCGTGTGATCAAAATCTAATGAGCACTTGCTCTGATACCAATTGTTGGCCCAGATGACAACCCAAGAGGGGGGTGAATTGGGTTCTTTAAAAAATTTAGCCTTTTTGAAAATTTGTTTGCTTAAGAAGAATGAAAGCAAATGCAATGTAAATACAAAGTATAGTGAATAAAACAGAGATAGAGATAGAGTCAATGGAAGCACAGCAAACACAAAGATTTTATAGTGGTTCGGTGTATCCAACACCTACATCCACTCCCAAGATCCTACTTGGGTCCACACTATAATCTCCTCGATTACAATCGAGTTGTTTTACAAGTTCACAACTCAAACTTATTGTTTTACCCGAGATCACAACGAACCCAGCCAATTTTTCGGGCTCACCAGCACAAAATTCAAGACTCAAGCAAAACTAGCTTGACCCGAGGTTAACACCCTCCACTAGTTCAATCCCCTTTGATTGAACTAGGCACAAGCAAGTATAAAAGTTTTACAAATTTTCACAGCTCCTTAATAAGCAGATATTCAAAGAAAAGTAAATAGGTTTAGAAAAGCCTGATTTGAAGTTGTTTGGCTTTGAGCTTTTCTTCTTTTCTTCTTTTCCTCTTCTCCTTGCTGGGTTGAATCAAGCCACGGCTCCGATTCTTCACAGTGGATGCAGTTGAGAAGATTGAAAAGACGGTCTCTTTCTTCTAGATGAGAATCCTCCGATTTTCTTCTATTTGAACGGCTTGGATTCTTCTTTGAGCTTTGTGGAGTTGAAGGTTTAGAAATTGAAAGCTCCTCTCTTGAATATACGGCTCAAGACTTCTAGGATTTTGAGTTTTAATTTTTCCTGTCCGTTTCTATCTCTCTCTTTCTATATTTTCAAACGGTTATTTTTCCTCTTTTTATAGATTTTCCTTTGATTCATTTTTGGGTGAAAATCTAGCCGTTGGAGTGTACCTGGAAGGATTTTTCATTCATAAAAAATAGCCGTTAGATGTCAGAAATCAAAAATATTACCGTTAGAGCTGATCTGGCATTTTTAATTTTTCGTCCAAGTGGGTTGGAGTCGGCTCCAGCTTTTCAGGTGTCAGCTCCGAATCATTTTTCCATAAATAGTAAATTCTGAGTTCGTCGTGGAGTCGACTCTGCAAAAGCAAGTGTCGGCTCGCCGTCGTCAGGTGTTGGCTCCCAAAAACTGAAGGTGTCGGCTCCAGGATGCTCAGAAAAATCATCGCTCTGTTCCAGCATCGGAGTCGGCTCCTGACACAGTAAAGTGTCGACTCCGAAACTCTAGGTGTCGGCTCCAAAACTCTAGGTGTCGGCTCCAGGTTATATCAAAAATCAGATTAAAATTGAATTGGCCATGGGGTCGGCTCCAGACATTCTAGGTGTCGACTCCAAGCTCTGAAACTTTAAAATCTCTGATTTGTATATGTTTCAAAAATTATTTCTTAATTCCTTTAAATTGATCAAATAAATTTAAGTCCTGAAACACTTATGAAATCCATTAGTAATCAAGTGAATATACTCAATTCCTTTATTAATCATCAAAATCAATGAGTGGATCAACAATCCCGATGGAAATCCGAGAATTTAATAAAGAAAGTTTGGGCTATAGATAAAGAATGCATATTTTCATATTGTAATGCATGGATTTTTATCTTAATGAGTTATCTTTCAGTGGAAAGTTATTGTAGAGTATTTTAGTACTGGTATATTATTTGAAGAATAAACTACATTTTATTTTATCTGATATCATGTTAAAAATATACTTTAAGTTATACAAGCTATATAGTATCAGCATACAGTTGAAAATATGAGGTTATGGTTCTCTATTTCTCCATGGTTAGATGGTTATCCAATCATTGGGACTTAGGTCTCACCCCTCTTTGATTGAAATATTCTTTCAGATCAGTGAGTATTTCTGCTAGGATCACAGGATCAGCAGGACCGGACCCTTAGCTGGTGAAGCTTACTTGGATGTAAGGGTGCATAGATGATAGCCATATATATTGAGATATGGTGGGATGATATTTGTATATTGCATGTGTATGTGTACAGTAAGATGTAATGATGTATCAGACCTTTTTAGATATGAATATGAGACTTATGTTTTGAAGAAAATTATGAGCATGATGTATGTACTTATGATTTTGATGTTGATTGTGAATGTGATCTTGTAAACTACCTTAGGAATGTCATGAAAAATATTATATGAGCAGGTTGATGCTTAGTATTGATTTGAGTGATGTGCATATATAATTGAGCTGATAATAAAAAGTTTTTATCAGGATATGTTTTTGTGTATCTGCCACTTATGATAATTTGTTGGGGTTCTCTAGCTCTTTATGGAGAGCTACATAAAGACTAGTAAAACTCTATCCGATTATCATAGGGCAACCCTCCTTCTTTACCACCTGTCACCGCTACGTAGCCCACTAACACCTACAATCGCGCGTGGCCACTACCAGTCACGGTGCATGCTTGACATGACTAAGCCGATCTACCACCTATGGCGCCATGCCTGGCAGATGGATGGCAGGCAGGGCCACCCCTGACATTCTCAAAGGTGGTTACGACATGTCCCTGTCAGCCTGGCCACCTATCCTCTGCCAAACTATAACGTCTTGGTTAAAGTAACGTCTCGGTAACGTCTAATAACTTATGGCAACGGTCTAGGAGCTACAACAACAACCGGCGCCACACGACAGCACCCAAGGCCACCCTCGTCGGGCGCGAGGATGGCTCAACCCAGTCAGTAGTCCACCCGCAAGAGATCCCCTCGGCGGGAGCCCCGCCGCCGTCGTGTCTCACCCAGGCACCCCCACCGGGAGGCCTCCAAGAGTACAATAGTGGCTAGAGGAGCTCAGCCGCAGAATCATCGACCCACTAGAGACGGACTACGAGAGCCGCCCCCCACTGTTTTGCTGTATCATGAAGGAGCCAATCTCAAACTGGTTCCGCCTGCCCCAGCTGGATCCCTACGATGGCACCACTGATCCTCTGGACCATCTAGAGAGCTACAAGGTCCTCATGCAGGTTCAGGGGGTGACTGACTCTCTCCTCTGCATCACCTTCCCGATCACCCTTCAGAAGACTACACGTGCTTAGTACTCCCGCCTACCGCTGCGCAGCATCAACTCCTTTCGATAGCTGGAGAGAGCCTTTCTGGCATACTTCGATGCATGCCGAAGGATCCTTCGGGTGGCCGACAGCCTATTCATCGTTCAACAAAGGAGTGGCGAGTCCCTAAGGGACTTTGTGGTGAGGTTCAAGGAGGCTGCGCTCGAAGTTTACAATTATACCTGAATCACATCCTCCAACTCATGCTAGAAAGTTCTACGACAAACAAGAAAGCAACGTAGCTTGGATTTTTTCACTTGTTTTCCGGAACCTCGTTACGTGGTAGAAAGTTCCACGGAAAGAAAGAAATTACGATGTACATAGAAGAGCGGTGAGTAGTGTAACGTAGCTTGAATTTTTTTTTCTTTCTTTCTTTTTTTCTTTGGGATCCCTGTGACATGGTCGCCCAGAAGTCAGAATCCCACCTTATCTTCTCGCGTTCACTGACGGTAGAGATCTCTTCTCCACAATAGAGAGCCCTTGTTTCTTGTGCTAGAGGAATTAAATTAAATATACGTGTTGTTCAACTGTGAAACTTCTAAGCAAGGAGCGGTGTATTAATTGCTCGCTTGGGAGCCATCGATATGGGAGAAAGGGATAAAGGTTTTAATTTATCCCTTTATATTTGATCTGTTGTCATCCAAGCAGACAACAATATCTGCTGTCAACAAAAAAAAAGTAAAAAAAAAAGATTTTAATTCTTTAAAATGGACAAAAAAATATGGAGATGCCATCGACCTGGGATAAAGGGATAATGGTTTTAATTTATCCCTTTATATTTGATATGTTGTCATCCAAGCAGACAACAAGCCGTCAACAAAAAAAAAGGTAAAAAAAAAAGGGTTTTATTCTTTTAAATAGACATAAATTATGGAGATGCGGGGTATCGATACCCATACCTTTGGCATGCTAAGTGAGCGCTCTACCATCGGAGCTACATCTCCATAACAACTGATGTATTCCAATTCCTTTTTAAGCTTTTTCCTTTCAATCCGTCATTTAATGCGCTAAGAAAAATATTTCAGGACACCTGCCACGCACACACCGATATTTCCTTATGCAACTCTTTTATCAATCAATCCATTATATTTGGCAACAAATCCACAAGTTACACTAATCTCTTCGGATCATTATGAGAGTCCTGTAGCATTATTCTTAAATAATGCAGGCGATCTAAATATTACATACATAGATATCTCGTCATAATGAAAATCGCGTAATATTATTCATTGGTAAACAGTACTATAGTTGGACTCATCTCCTAAAGCTGAGAATATGGCATTCCTCCCGTCCCATATATATCAAGTTCCTTCTTTGTGTTAAATACGGCATTCCTCCCGTCCCATATATATCCCGTCCCATATATAGCAAGTGCTTATTTTGCACGCATGGCGTTGCACCTTAATTTACGGCTTAAATGCTAATGGAACATACAAAGCTGAAGAGATAACAAAAAGCTTCATTTCAGAATTTAGATTATATAATATAATTATTTTTTTTGCGAAGATAAGTAATAAAGTGAACTCGGTAATTAAATTTTTTTTTGACCGTCATTTTTTCATTAAGCTCATAAATAGTTAGCGTATATATATATATAGTGCTTTGATGCCATCTTTCTAATGGGGATTTTAGACTACCGGTCATTTTTTTGACCGCCAGTTTCCGTTGAGGATATTAATTGCTAGAGATGGCAAGAATAGTAGTATAGAAACTATATGAATATCTAGCTACCATGCAATCTTATCTCTAGGATATCTTTCCATAAAATATTTGATTTTGCTCCTAAAATGGCATCATACTTGTTGATGACATTTTATGCGTATGGCAGTTTGTGTCCAAATTAAGTTTTGGATTTTATCAACAAGTTTTCGTTACATTTTTAAAAAAAAATGGTGCAATGTTCATGAATTCTTTGCTCTACAAGATATGATTGCAAATTTAATTAGTTGTAGGATAACCTATATTTTACATGCCCAAATTGGCACATGTTATGTATAGCTATTGGTGCGTAACATCGGTAGCAAGGCTTAAGGCTGAATGAAGTATGATGTAGAATATTATTTTGAATTGATTAGATTTATGATACATGACACAAGCATGAGAACCAATCTGGATGTATGGCGATAATCAAATTAGATTATCAGACACAGAGTATTGATATGAGATTCTTAAATATATATCTTTAGTGTGCTAATATACTAGTGTGAATTTAATCCTACGTAGTTACAGGGCTTATTCTGTGATTTTTCCATTTGATGGCGTAATCCAATGCTACTATAAGATATATAAAAGGTGTTAAAATTCTTTTTATTTCACCATAATAGTACGAAAAGAAATATAAAATTAATTTTTTATTAAAATTATAACTTAACAAAATAAATGCCATTTTAAAGATATAAAAAAATACAATTAAGATCTTATGCATTTCTCAATACAATTAAGCAATGGAGTTTGCCCACAACCACACGAATTCCTTCATGCCTTGGGAGTTCGTCGATCTTTCTCCATGTCAATGATTAAAAGAGTAGTATGTGTGATCCAAAGATAAAGAGTAATTTTTGTCGACGTTTGCTCAAGGACGAAAGATAAAGAAATGGAAGATCCAAAGCTCGAGGATGTTTGCAGAGTACATATCACAAGATTGGATTAGGGCTCTAGAAGGTGGGAGGGAAAACCCCAGAAGGAGATGTCTCAAAAGCTGACGCATAGATATGGACGCGGACTCTTTGTTATCATTACAAGAAAATAGTATAATAGTGACAAAAATTTTCATCACTATTCCATCACAAACTGGGTTTAGTGACGGATTAGTGACAAAAATCTTATCGTCACCATTTTTGTCGTCACTTAATTTAGTGACGGAAAGAGGTCCGTCACAAAATAATAGCGATGGATTTGTGACGGAATATTCCATCAAAAATTTGTGACGAAACATTTTCGTCACTAAATTGTGATGGATTTATGACAAAATATTCCGTCAAAAATTTGTGACGGAACATATTTTCTGTCACTAAATTATGACGGATTAGTGACGGACTATCCATCACGTATTATTTCATCATTATTCCATCACAAATATTTTCATCACTATTCCATCACAATTTAGTGACAAATTATTGATAAAATTTTAGTCACTAAAACTTTTGTCACTAGTTCGTCACTAATAGTGACGAATTAGTGACGAAAGAATCCATCAGTCATTCGTTATTGTTCCATCACTAATATTTTCATCACTAATCCGTCATTATTATTTCTATCGGAAATCCATCACTAATCCATCATTAACCTAATAAAATTTCATCAAATTTTTATTCTTATAAATTTAAAATTATTTTTAAATTATAATATATTTAATGCCTTCTAATGAAATTTATAGATGAAAATTTAAATTTAAGAATAAAAAATATTTCATAAAATAAGATAAATATATCTGTATACATCAACAATACTAATGTTTTGTACATTAGACATCAAATTATTAAGATGTCTTCGGCTGCCTTGGGGACTCTACACTTGAGAAATGTACATTTGAAACAGTCCTTTGAACACTATTTACTGGCTCCCCCTCTGATGTAGCCTGAAGTGAACAATGCTAGTGTGTAACGTCCACCTGCAACTACTGAAGCAATCCTCACTTCCGTGTTAAGTATCACTAGACATGTAGGAGCTGAAAGAGTTTCATCACTAGATGTTGGGCTATTATGTCCAAGCTTAGATGAAGACAATCTTCTGCGCTTTATGCTTTCCTTCCCACCTCTACTCTCAGGACCAGATGCATCATTTGAATAGAACATCAATAAACTTCCAGTGCCCCATCAATCAGTTATTGCGCATCAAGTTCTTTTTCTTCTTGTAAGGTAATCTGATCACAGAAGGTTCATTTGTCTTCCCTACCAATCATAAGAGCCAGATATCAAGAACTGGGATGAAAGCTTTGGCAATATAGCCGCAAGAAAATAAACATCACACGGTTCGCTCACCACATGGCATTGCCCAAGAACTCCCATCATGCCTTAACGTGCAGCGATGGATGATGATGATGATGCCAAAGACTACCTTTTAAACAAAAACCATACGATTGCCGCTGACAGCAAATTATTTAGATCAAGAGCATCGAGGCAGTATTGCTAACGGACGAGAAACTTAAAGCAAGGCAAAAAATCAATTCAACATTATTTAGAGTAATCAATCAACTAAAAAAAATTCAATACACCAAGCTCCATTATCAAACTAGATCCATTCTCTTCCATAGTCCCGTTTCCCTTCCTAATGTCACAATCTTACTGATAAGAAAAGGAAATCAGTGTAGATAAGAAAGGCCATCAAAATGAAGTAATAATAAATTGCATCTTAAGAAAAACCTTCAAAATGCTATGAATATTGAAAATTTGAGAAGTTAATTGGAACAATGTTTCATTTAATAGGAAGTTGTCTTCCTGTGCACTACTCTGGAGATATTTTCTTGTTGCAGGCTATAGACAAGATTGGCCTCTCATAAAATATAATAAAAGAGCATCAAAGATTAATTTTGAAAGTATGATGTTAGATCCTTGATAACTATCAAGTACAATGGATGCCATGACAACACTACGATGATGTAATCAGTTTTTCTTGGAGAACAAACAAATGATATGCAGAGAAATACACATTCAACAAAACATGGGGCAAGACCCAAACAATTTATAATGGCTTTTGACTATTCAGGAAATGAACCGTAAAAAGGAATCAACTTATATCATATCAACCAATGAAAAACAATATTTATGAAGCAATCTGAATTAAACGCAATCATGAATCAAATTCCCAAAAGTCTCCATTGTCCTTTTATCTTCATAGCAGGAAAAGTTTTTCTAGTACCATATTGAGCTTCTGACATATCGACAGTCCTATTTAAAGTGAGCACCATATGTAGAATCCTTTAGTGAGTTACGTCCAGCTTCTGCACATTTAATGAAATCCTCTCATCAAGTAGCTTCATAGGTAGCAGCAGATTTTTATGATTAATAAGTATGATTAGTTAAATTGTCTAGTGTTTTTTTGTGTTTTCCTCTTCCGCTACTTTTTTTGAAAATGTTAGTCCACGTTCTAGTGAAAAAACAAAATGGCATCTTCTCTTCAAGACATATTGTATGATCAATAAATTTGGCAGGTAGATATCTAGCTTTCTTCTGCAGCTCTTTGACACGATTCTTTTGCATTTGAGGAAAAGAATAGGATATACATTAAGTTTTGTCTTACACTCCCTTTAGGAAGCATGCCCTGGACAGCATGTTGAATTATTCTTTCAGGAATTCTCTGCTGAAGTTGATTGAACATCTCCACCTTCATACCACCCGGCCTTCCGGAATGCCTCATGTACAGCTTTTGAGTCCTCTTTCTACCAGAAACTGCAACCTTTTCTGCATTGACCTGTGTTTTGAGTACAAGTGTTTAGCAGTTTGACAATAACAAATGTGTCATCTCACCAACAAGTAAGAGTAATTCATGCAGTTCAATGAACTAATTAAGAGAGGATATGATTTTTAAGCTTTAAAAATGGTTTTGAAATTGGATGTTGTGAAATCAACTAGCTCTAAATTATATTTGCCTAGCACATAATTACAACATGGACCGACTTAGGAAATCTGATAAGAATGACCACTCAATCGTCTAGCATGTCTACAAGTACTGACCAAGAAAATGGTATTTAATCAAGCATAAATGAGTAATGGAGGCTTAAACACAGGATGAGAAGTGGATGTAGAAGCATTCCCCATCATCATATATTTTTGAAATATTTGATGACACCTTTGATAGTTTTTACTTTTATCAATTTTACCATGATTTAGGCCCACACTGAATTGTCTCATAGGTTGTGTAGTTTGAGAAAACTCAATAGCAGGCACTACCATCTGTATCACATGAAGATTAACATAGTGTAATAATTAATTGATAAGATGAAAAAATAGACTATCCACAGCAACCATTATTAACACAAAGCAACATCTTCAATAATCGAATTAAAATAGGATATATAAATTTCCTTTAAAAGGTCAAATAAATCTAGTATATGACTTCCCTACACATATTTATCAAAAGAAAGTTGCACAGTGACCCATTCACATGTAAAAAAGGTATTAATTAAAGTTCCTAAATGAATCTGGAAACCTATTAAAACTATCCTAAGAAGACTAAAACTTGCCCAACTTATGACAGATACAAAATGAGAGACTTTTATATAAAAACTGCCAAAACATTTCTATGCTTTCACTCATGAAGACCCACAATTGGACTCAAAAGTTGAAACCAAGAACTTGACTTAGAACTTAAGTTAAATTTCGGCAAATATTAACAGACCAACGGCATAAGCTAAAGATTATAAGTTACAGGGCTTGAATTCAGCTTCCTAACAATAGTCACATGCATAAAGTGCAGTTCCCTTCTAGTTATGCCTTGAGGCATGCATCAATCATATGGTAACTTGTCTGAAAAATGATACAATTCATATACCAAATAGCACAGAGGACTTCTTTGAAACTGACCATGCCTGTGTTGATGACAAGTGACGGCTAAGAAATTATACATAAAAAAGATGTTCAACCATACTGGAATGCATGGCAAATCATCTGATAGGATAGCTTACAAACAGTCAATCAAAAGAAACATATCCTTCCAGGTTGAGTTAAAGGCAATTCATATGTAATCTCTGATGCCTTGCATTAAAGGCAAATCCTCAATTCTAGCATCCCTTTAGTCTGCCCCGCACCTAGCAACAACCACTTAAGTCCAAGAAACTATCATAACCTGCTCTTAATTCTTCACCCAAGATCAACCCTTTATTAGTGTCAAGTCCCTGGGGTAACCACGACTTTTGGCAGCAAGGGGCATAACATTAAAATACCAGCACACTTTATGACACGTTAATTGGTGATTAGAAAATGTGGGTCTCCATGTTTGCAGCAACTTGTATGAAAAGCCATGATAAATATTAACCATCGGGAAGACACAAAACACAACACTAAACAACATGCCTTTGAAGACAAACAAGATATCAATTAATTAATAAAGCAACTAGGAGATAATCATCTAAGCAAATTAAATCAGTCAGTTCCATAATGCAAAAATCTAAATTCAAAATCTGAAAAGAATCAGAGTCAGATAAATTGTATACCCATACCATTAAGAAGTTAGATAACCCAAAAAGGGGGGGGGGGGGGAATCAGGCAAATATTTATTAATAAGGTCAGAAGTTCAAATGCTGAGACAATTTCAATTATCAAAGCAAGATAGAAAAAATAGGAATATGTGTGAATACAACTGTTGGGAAAAGGCTGAGATGAGCTGAGTTGAGTTGAGTTGAGGTGTGAATACAACTCATATACAAAAGCAAATTCAAGAATTACTAGACTTCTTCGAGACATAAATATATGAAAATGATGAAATTTCACATATCCAACACTAAAAGTTACAGTTGTAAGTCTGAACAGTAGATACATATACAGTAGATCAGCAATAGTAATGACGAAACGTCATTACAGAAAGAAATTCAAATATTAGAATAGTGATTTATTGGTTTTTATGAGCTTACCCTGAAGTGCAGTTAAATGAACCTGAGCTGCCCAGACCAACACCTGGCCTAAAAACATAATTTTTTGTAGGGTTAGCAAATATTGAATGAGGAATATCTGAGATTCAGGTAAGCAAAACATAACTACTGCAGAAGCTTTTTCTCACTTATGAGAAGGCAAAAGCTTACAGGAATTCTGACATCAAGCTTTTCAAGCCCATCCCTCCCAGTAATTTTCAATCTCAGTGTATGGGACCATATTCCGGACATACGACCTCTCGAATCACCTGAACTGAAGTCATCATACACATACAGGGTTAGCACTTCAACAACAGGTTCCCATGGCATCTCTTCTCTCTGTTCAGGATATTCTTGTGTTACAGGCCTTGTTCTGGTAGCAGGAGAATAACCTATATTTGAACAACAGCACATGTTAAAAAATTTAGAGTCAGCACATGAGAGGTCTAGCGCTTACCTCTTTGTCTAGTGCTTACCTTCATATGATGGTCGAGGAGGAAGGGTGTTGTATCGCTTTTCTTCTTCATAATATTCATTGAAACCCAGAGTCTCCTTGATTTCTTCAAAAGATGGCAAGCTCCCAGGAGGAGGTACACGACCACCTTTGATGGCAGCAAGTGCATCCTAGAAATGAAAAGTTTATTTTACACATATACTAAGTATTTTAGATCATAAAAATGAGAGAGAGAATCATGCATCAAAGGTTTGAAGGAAATGGGTAAAAATCTTCCTAGCTACTCTAACAAACATGAAAGGCATAAGGGAGTTCTTCCAAGTGAAGGGAAATGCTGACCGATAAGGTAATAAACCTTATCACAAAACCACTGCAATTTCTATAACCCCAGAAAAATTATAAAGGTAAGAGGAAGGCTCATATGGCCCTTTTGCATTCTAGGCAGTGTTTCAGTTTCCTAAACAAGAAAAGCTAAATTATATCATCATGGAGAAGTGAAGTATGGTGGCAAGCTATGGAATTTCAAGGATCAACTCTGCACGTTAATAGATCAAAGTAACAGTAGAGTAACTAGATTTCCAGTACATTGACCTATCAAAA
Organism: Calamus simplicifolius; assembly: GCA_900491605.1. Classification (NCBI taxonomy): domain Eukaryota; kingdom Viridiplantae; phylum Streptophyta; class Magnoliopsida; order Arecales; family Arecaceae; genus Calamus; species Calamus simplicifolius. The sequence continues at coordinate 691,271 of UESW01004570.1, read as the reverse complement.
TGAATAATGAGAACACTACCATGAATTTGTAACCTATAGCATTGTCTTGTTCTATTTTGGATCCAATCGATTCCCAACTCTAATCAAATTCTGAGAACAAAAAGTTATGCATAATCAAAAGAGACAAACTTCCATTGCTTGGATTGACACTCCGATTAAGGACAGTGGGTAGCATATAATTTTAAACCCAAGTTGCTCCATTTCAATAGGGTTCAATATGGGAGTTTTACCTCCACCTTCAAGCATGTTAGCCTACAAAACAGAATAAAAATACTTTACAATGAGAATATCTCAATAGTTAAAATTTTCATATTAGTTTTCATGGTCTAATAGTTTCAAACAAGACATTTACCAAAAGATCCTAGAAATGCATGATACAAAAAAGAAATATAGAAGTTCCTTTTCAAAATGAAACCTCATTGTCAAAGAAATTGTACTACATGCTGAAACCTGAGGGTGAGATAAAAATAGTTAAATTCCATCTACAGACCTGTCAAAGACCTATTTATCTATAAGAATCAAATGCACGAGATGAGGCACAAGTTTAGGAAATGAGAATGCATACAGGATATGGATATGTCTCTAGCTTATTATGCTTCTTGTCACCCGTACAAACCCAGCTTCCGTCCTTCTCAACCTCCACAAACCCAGAAAAGTTTCTCACTGCCACCACCATCACTTCCCTGCAACAATAAATTTAGCCTCTTCCCTCCCTCCACCAAAGAAATTAGAAGTTATAAATAGCAACAAAAAGCAGGAACCAACCTTTTGGTGATGAGAACTACATCAATGTGCTGCCGGAAGCCGGAGTCGGGATCGGGAATTCGGAGCCCAACGAATGCCTTCCTGCCATGGAGCTTCTCCTGGAAGTAATGACAGATCGAATGAGCCATTCGGCTACGATAGGGTTAGGGTTTCGAAGAGGGTGAAAGAGGGATGCAAGATTCGGGGACCCGGCGGCGACGGCGAAGCTTGCGTCGGAGTCGGAGCTTTCCACGTCCGGGAGGGCACCGTCGCCGTAGAAGAGTCGCCGGAGAATCTTGAGGATGACGAGGACGAAGATGATCTCCAACGACATGGCAATCGCCGGCTCTCCTCTGTTTTTTATCCTTTGCTTGATGCTGGAAGTCGGAAGCGAGTTGGGAAACGCAGCCGCAAAATCCAAGCTTCGTTAAGGCACTGGATCAGAACGCCGGGGGGTGGGGGGGACGGAGCTTGGGCACTGGATCTGGATCAGAGGAGGGGGGGACGGAGCTTGGAGGAGGATCGATCATAGGGGGGGGCACGCACGACCCAGAACGCAGAACGCTGGATAGGGGGGAGACGGAGCTTGGGCACAGGATCGATTAATTAGGGCATAGGGGGGGGCGTGGGGGGATGGAGCACAGGATCGATAACGCGGGCGAGGGTTAGGGTTTACATATAAATTTCCAACTTTACCCTTGAGCGTTGGAAAAAAAGAGTTGCTATGTGTTGCTTTTACTGTAGCAGAGAAACGGAAGGAGAAGAACTCACCTCAATCACCGTCGACCAGCAGAATGGTCAATGCAGATCCTTGTAAGAGAAGAAGAAAGGCGATCGGATGAGGGAGAAGCGTAGAAGGCGAATCGATGCCCTCTTGCCCTCTCTGGTCTGACTCGAGATCGATAGCGAGATCGATGCCCTCTTGTTCTCTCTCTCCTCCAGCCCCTTCTCTCTGCCTCCTTCTCTAGCTCCGTCAGGATCGCAACCCTAGAGAGAAGCGCGGGCGCCGATTGGAAATCCAGCCCCTTCCTCCACCTCCTTCTCCGGCTCCAGGATTTCTTTTTCCTTTGCTGCTAGGAGGCTTTCCATTTACGGGCCCTTTCAGCCGCCCGTGGAAGAAGAACAAAATCGGTAATTAGTGAAAGACCGAAAAAAAAAAAGCCTCACTGCGTAGTTAGTGATGGAACAATGATTCTGTCACTGAATTAGACAGATCGGAATAATAATTTCATCACAATTTTTTTAAAAAAAATTAAAGTATAAATTTAGTGATGAATGAAAATTTTATCACTAATTCGTCACTAAATTAGTGACGGATTGGGGCAGTCCGTCACTAAATTAGTGATAGATGCTTTTTCATCACTAATTTTTGATGGATTAGTGATGGAAGGACAATCCATCACTAAATTAGTGATGGATGACCTTGTCCGTCACTAAATTAGTGACGGATTGTTCCATCCGTCACTAAATTAGTGATGGATTGCTCTTCCATCATTAATCTGTCACTAAATTAGTGATAGAAGAGCAATTCATCACTAATTTTGTGACGGATTAGTGATGGAAGCACAATCCGTCACTAAATTAGGGATGCATGTGCAGCCAAGTGCAGTCACGCATAAGCGCGTGCATGCGCAGATACGGCACTGGGCACGCACAGACACGGCGCAAGGAGCATCGGACACAGGCAAGGTTGTGCCACCGAAGAGAGACCAATTGGTGCCAATGCACATGGGCCATGGCAAGCGTGCACGCAAGTCGAGAAGCAAATGGGCATGGCGTGCGCCGGGAGGCAGACACATGGCTAGGACGCGCATGGAAGGCAGCACACGTAACTGGCACATACGGATGCAGCTTTTTTTGTCACAATTTTTTTAAAAAAAAATTAGAATATAAATTTAGATAGACAATCCATCACTAATTCGTTACTAATTTAGTGACGGATTATCCTATCCGTCACTAATCTGTCACAGATTAGTGACGGATAGGATAATCCGTCACTAATTTAGTGATGGATTGCCACATTCGTCACTAATTTGTGATGGATTTCCCCATCCATCACTAATTTGTGACGGATTAGTGATGAAAGATAATCCGTCACTAATTAGTGATGATTGCTTTTCCATCACTAATTTATGATGGATTAGTGACGAAAGGGCAATCCGTCACAAAATTAGTGACGGATTGCCCCATCCGTCACTAATTATGATGGATTAGTGACGGAAGGTAATCCATCACTAATTTAGTGACGGATTTCCCATCCATCACTAATTTATGACGGATTAGTAACGGAAGACAATCCATCACTAATTAGTGACGATTGCTTTTCCATCACTAATTTGTGACGGATTAGTGACGAAAAGATAATCCGTCACTAAGTTAGTGATGGATTACCCCATCCATCACAAAATTAGTGACGGATTGCCCATCCATTACTAATTTGTGACGGATTAGTGACAGAAGGCAATCCGTCACTAATTTAGTGACGTATTACCCATCCATCACTAATTTGTGATGGATTAGTCATGGAAGATAATCCATCACTAATTAGTGATAATTGCTTTTCATTACTAGTTTGTGATGAATTAGTGACGAAAGGGCAATCCATCACTAAGTTAGTGATGGATTGTCTCATCCATCACAAAATTAGTGATGGATTGCCCCATCCGTCACTAATTTATGACGAATTAGTGACGGAAGGCAATCTGTCACTAATTTAGTGACGGATTTTTCATTCATTACTAATTTGTGACGGATTAGTGACGGAAGACAATCCGTCACTAATTAGTGACGATTGTTTTTCCATCACTAATTTGTGATGGATTAGTGAGGAAAGGGCAATCTGTCACTAGACCATCGAAGAGAAAAGAAAAAGCAAAAATAGTGGATGAAACTATGGATCACCAATGACTACTTGACCACTAAATAGAAGAGAAAAAGCACAAAAAAAAAGTTAAAAGAAAAAGTTTTTGCTTTGGATCATAGATATTTTAGATTTTTTTTTTTTTTGCAAAAGAAAAAGAAACAATATCTTATTTTTAAAATATTTTAAAAAATAAAAATATTTTTTATATGTGAAGAGACCGTAAAAATGATAGGATCATGATTATAAATTAGTGATACAATATTTCGTTTTATTGCATCATGTCATATAAGACTTACGTAAATCAATAAGAGAGGCGGTGCGATGGATCTAAAATTTCTTGCATAGAATATGGTGGTGCATAGAGACTTTTCCTTATGCCACGGACGATGGGCCGACCATGGCGGGACCAGCTCGCATCAATCATGGATGAAAGCTTAAAGCCGGGGATGGCGACCCACGGCAATAACCGCCTCCGGCGACGCCACCGCCTTGGTATTTGGGACGGTTCTGATCGAATCACGGTTCACATCGCCGCGTCGCGGCATCGAGCAAGCGACGGCGCGGGAGGTGAAGTGGAAAGCGGCGCCTCTGGTTGGGACGCTCCACGTGAACGAAGGAGCCGCTCCCTATAAATATATCCCGAAGCATCCGCTCGAACATTCTCTCTCTCTCTCTTCCTACCGACTTCCGACGCCACTGGTTCCCGATCCCAGAAGCGGAGGGTTTTACCAAACCCTCATTCCGAGGTTGATCCCTTCGGTCCTCCCGCAATTCCTTTGATCCGTGAGTTGCCGCCGATGGAGTTGGCAAAGGGCGTTTTGGATCTGGTCTCTCCTTTAAGCTATGGTCGATGGAGGAGCAATTTGGGAAGTTTCCACAAACACTGGAGGGTTTATGTTAAGAGAGAGAGAGGTCGTGACCCGGTGGGAACACCGGTGGTGATGATGACGAAGTCTGGGAACTTCAGTAGACAGGAGTCTCTGGTCGGCAATGCGAGGAGCACAGGGGCTGTCGAGGTGGAGACGGCGGTGGCTGAGAGGCCCGGGCTGGCAGTGTTCAAAGTGCTCGCGGGGATGCCGGGACCACTTGGCGCTACGGCTTCCGATGGGGGTGTCAATTTTGCTATTTATTCCAGTAGCGCGTCGGCAGCCACGCTTTGCCTGTTCACTCTTTCTGATCTGAAAGAAGTAAGCTTTAATTTGTCTTTTCATTTGAAAGTTGGTGTTTTTTGGTTGCCTTCTATTTGATTCATTTGCTTCGTGCATTTAATTGGAGTAATTTGTCTAAGGGTGTTAGGTCGGTAGTATTAGTAAAGAAGCCTTGCCTTCACTTGCATGATGATTTAAAGAAAATGCCTTCTGGTATGATTAAAATGGGACCTAAGATATTGCTGATACAGTGATGCTTTAAGTTGAACCCACTTTGCTGCAGCAATATGTAAAATCTTCAGCTACGCATAAATTGCAAGATAAACTGTGTTTGGTATGATCTTGTACTGCTTGACAGTGCTATTTTGCAGCTCAAGACTTTGACATCAAACACTGGCCATCCATTGTAGAGGATAAATGTGAACTCAAATTCAAAGAAACCAATTCTTTATTTATAGTTAGTGTCTATAGATTGATTTGACATCCTAATTTAATCACCTTAGCATTAGCGCATGCTCCTTAGTTAAAAGCAGAATTTTACGTTCTCGGCAATAATTGGTTATCATTTATGTGGTCTGGCAAACATTACATTCTCAGCAACAATTGGTTGTCGTTAATGTGGTCTAGCAAACATTAAGTTTGTGTCCTAGCTATTAAAGGCTTAAACTCATTTTTTATGCTGCGCTGTTTCTTTCTTCACCTTTTGGTTCAGAGTAGAGCGACAGAGCAAATTTCCCTTGATCCATTGGTCAACAAGACTGGGGATATATGGCATGTTTTTGTTCAAGGTGAATTTAAGGATGTGTTATACGGATACAAGTTTGATGGAAAGTTTTCTCCTGGAGAAGGGCACTACTTTGATTATTCTCGGATCTTGTTGGATCCTTATGCTATGGTTGGTCTCTTTTTTTCCCACATTAGTTACATCTATTAGTAGTTTTTTTGGTACAATGCTGTTGAATGTTAGTTTTCTAGCTAATATTCTTTATTCCAAGTTGGAGCAGGTAATATGTTAAGCCTTATTACCATGATTGTGACTCATTTTAAGATTATTTACTACAATTCCTGTGCCAATCCTTGAAGATTGTGCACTACCGTTGACCCTCCTGATTTGTTTAGGCAGTTATAAGCAGAGAGGATTATGGTGTCTTGAGACCTGGTAGCGATTGTTGGCCTCAGATGGCTGGTATGATCCCGGTTTCTGATGATGAGGTATTCTTACATGTAACGGGCACTGCACTACATTTGTATCTATTGATTTATCTATGCTGTTTAAGTTCTCCTCTTTTTCTCCTTTAACCTTCAATGTGCTATTTTTATTCTCTACTTCTGTTTCAGTATTGCTTGAACTTTCAATTCTTGTTAACAATTTGGTGAATTTTGATGCCATAAACACAGGGTAAGCTGAATTCAATAGTTAACACTAGATAATTAAAAGACCTAGTTTTGTTCAATGTAAAATTTAGATTTTGTTGTGGTACCATATGTATAGTAACTCTTATCTTAACAATCAGCTTGAAGAAATTCCTGAGGCTGGCTTAAAGGTTGTGCTACATGAAACTTGTCTCCGGCTCAAAGAATACATGTTGGATACATCTCCAAATTGGAAGTGCATTAGATGCTTGGATACTTAGTTTCTTTTTTTCTAGCTCTTACAGAAATGGATGATTTGACTCGTCCAGTAATGAGTTCAACCCACCAGTTCAAAGTGGCCTTCTTTATTGAGAGATTGCTCGAGGATGTTGATATTAAATTAAGTTTGCAAAATATCATTTTTCTTGTATCTCTCAACAAATTTGAAAGTTTGAAAAGTACATATAGTGAAAGACCCTAACAAGTAATATAATTCTAATATCTTTTATACAATATTGAAAACAAATATATATAATTTAGTTACAGTTATTTTTCTATCACTCTCTCTCTCTCTCCCCTCTCTCCCCCCTCCCCTCCTAGTTAGATGCTTGGACACATCTGGATCCTGTTCTCATATGAGTGTCCATAAAATGCTACTTAAAGGAGGATTGGTTTGTTACCTAGAAAAGGGGGAAATTGAAGTATCGACATCTTTACTTGAAATTTTGGAATTTAAAGAGTTTTATGGAGGTTGAATAGAAGGTGTTTTGAATGGAATGCCAGAAGGCCCAATTATGGGGTGATCTCCACCCCCCTAAAAAAAAAAAATTCCTACCACCCTTTAAAACAATATTTTTTATCTGTCAGCTTTGTTAGAGAAGCATTAGTGCAACTATTGTTGCTTTTGTATGCAGCAAAAGAAGTTTGCAAATGTTGAGGACGATAGGCAAATTATCTTGTTGTATGGGACCTAAAATATTAAGTGATATGCTGCAGAAAGGATGAAAGGATGCTCAGACATCTTTCAAGAATTCAGTTCATTATTAGTGGCAGTTGCACGACTGACTAATTTCCCACTGCATATTTATAGCAACAATGATTAGCATTTTTTATGTTTATATTGCAACTCAGGAAAGACCCAAAACAAGTCAACAATTTTTGCATATATCGTCTAGTTAGAGTCAAAAGTCTTTGACAGTGCAAGTCACTTATTTGATCATTTATATGTCTGGGACAGTTTTATTACATGAGTCTGTAGTATGTTTTCATCTTATGTAAATATTGTTGAGTCAATAAACTTCTGTTCGTGTATTAAATTTCACAATTTTAGTAGTTTCTCGATTGTCTAGTTTATGTGATGCCTCTACTTTGAAAACTCTGTTCTTATGAATATCTTTATTGGTAATATATTGCTTGGTCTTTCCTCTGGGTTTAATTTCAGCATGCTATCTCTTATGTTTTCAGTTTGATTGGGAGGGAGATTTACCCCTACACAGTCCTCAAAAAGACCTTATAATTTATGAAATGCATATAAGAGGCTTCACAAGGCATGATTCAAGCAAGACCGATTCCCCAGGGACTTACCTTGGTGCAGTAAATAAACTTGACCATTTGAATGTAAGCATTATCATTATGTGCTCGTCTGAAATTAACATGTCTTCTGTTCTTATCATGCAACAAGTAGTATTAGTATATTTCTGGAATGTTGTACTTCCATAACATGCATGTAATAGTGTGAAAGGTATGAGAGTGGAGATGTTAATAACTAGTGTCCAGGTATAGATATGTTCATATGTACATGTTATATTTATTGTCATGGAAGGGCTCAAATTAGTTGTATCACCACCTTGGCCTGCTCTGGAAGCATCTCTATAGGAAAAGAAACCTGTTGAAGAATCTGTTTATTAGGCTGTATCCCTATTTTCATCCCTCATATTCTTGGAAACTTTATTAGCCATGGCGATGTCAGAGTCTTAGTTCCATGTTATTATGTTTTATGCTTAGACTAAGGTATACCCTTGTTACACAATCCAGTGAATGATAATTTTTAACTTTGAAAAGCAACTTGTGATATCTGTAAGTCACCATGCTGTTTAAGTTTGATTGTGCATAACTTATTCCCTCCTCCTTAGCAATCTAATAATGTGCTGCTTGTAGCCATTCAATGTAACAATTTCAGCATGTAGATTTGATAATTTCTAAACATAAGGCTCGATTCATCATTGTAGGTAACTCGTGATGTTTAGAATTTGTTGTCACCAATATGAGTTTTTCTTTTCTCTGTTCTTTCTGGTTCTTAGTTGAGTATTTTAAAAAACTACAGGAGCTTGGAATCAATTGCATTGAGCTAATGCCATGTCAAGAGTTTAATGAACTGGAGTTCTTCAGCTACAACTCCATCCTTGGTGAGAATAAGTATGTGGATGTAATCTTGATGGTTCACTGATATTTTTAGTTAATTATTTAGCAGATTATCATTATGTAGAAGTCTAAGCCAGTAAATGCATCCAACCCTTCAAGAAATAAGACTCATTGGAAAATAGTTGATTGGCAATCTCTGTCCATATTATTGCTTTCTGTCATTTAAAGCTGTGTTTAAGTTAGGTACTATAGCCAGAATTTCATATCTATTGATGGTTGGTGTAACAAGGCTTTTCATCATCTTCAGTCAAGTCTAATTCGTGGTCAGCTATCTCAGGGCTACTATTTCTTTGAATTTAGCGTGACCACATTTTGAGTCATCCTATATAAATGCTCTACAGATAATCAGCGATGATTTTTCTGGCTTCTCTTTTTGTATCATGTTAAAAAAAAAACCTTAATAACCTTAATAATAATTTTGTGAGCCCTCTATGGAGAATTTCTCATCATTTTCTTTAAGCTTTTTATCTCTCTGATGTCAGGTTGAATTTCTGGGGATACTCAACAATAAATTATTTTTCACCAATGATAAGGTATTCATCAGCCGGTATGACTAACTGTGGCCATGATGCAATTAATGAATTCAAGGCTTTTGTTAGAGAAGCTCATAAAAGAGGCATTGAGGTAACTAGGGAGGTTGGTGCATATTCTATCTAATCTCGATCTCTATTATCCGCTGATTTTCCTCACTTGATTTTCTTTAGGTGCTCTTGGATGTCGTTTTCAACCACACAGCTGAAGGGAATGAGAATGGTCCTATATTATCATTTAGGGGCATTGACAACAGCACTTATTATATGCTTGCACCTAAGGTTAGTTCCCACATTCAGTAATTTGTTTCTTTCTCACGTCCATGCATGAGACAGATCCTTCACGGAAAACTTTCTTTAGCCAAATTACCCATGTACGTTTACCAAGAAATCTTAAGTGTTTTATCAACTAAGAGATGCAAGCATTTTATTTTTCTACAGGGTGAGTTCTATAATTACTCAGGTTGCGGAAACACATTCAACTGTAATCATCCTATGGTCCGTCAATTTATAGTAGATTGTTTAAGGTAGACCCTCAATATTTTGTTTTTCTTGCAAAGTTTCATATTGTTTTAGTTTTAAATTATACTAAGTAGTTACTAAGAAAAAAGATAGCCACATGATCTTGCAGTCATTTGTGCATTTCTGCTAATGTACCAAATCTCGATAGGTGTGGGGTGCAGCATTTCAATAATCTACAAAATTAACTGGCATTAATCATCTAACAGATTGATTCTTTCTGCAAATAAAATTAAACATGTGATGACCTCTGAGGGCTTAGAAAGTATGTTAGTGGTTATCAATTATTTTTCACATGACATCTAACCTGGAATAGAGATCCATGGACAACAGTAACTGAGAAAACACAAATATTAAGTAACAAACTTCACGGTTTAGTTAAAAATTAACTGATCAAGATAAATGAAGCATCCAAAGCTTCAACTTCTACATCGTTTGGATTGGCTGGTGGGGTACCTTTAAGTAGCTGTTGGCTAACAGCTATGTGAGATAGCTGTTGACTAACAGCTGAGGCCAACAGCTAATCCAAACAGGTCTCATCATAAAGAATAGAAGAGTACACTTATATTTGTAATTCTTAGTGTTTTTCCTGATGAAAGATCTTTTTCAATACCACCCTCTCACCCAAAGTTGCCTAAGTACTTGTTTGAAGTCAAAGTTAAGTGTCATGCTTATCTCGGCTGGCCCCTATGAAAAAAGAATAGGGGGGATCACTCTTACCTACAATATTATATCATTGGACAGGCAATTATGCTTGTTTTCATCTTCATTTTTCTTTATAGCAGTTGCATTCTTCTTCTCATGATTCTTTTTTCAGAAGTTTAGAGTAAAACTTCTCTCGTAACTTGGCAGATTTTTTATGTAAACCTGAAAGCTTGAGGTTCTCAGAATGAGACTGGTTTGAAGAATTTTATTTTTAAGAAATTTTAAACTACATAATCCCTGTTGTTAGCCATAGTGACTACTCTTTTGAACCCATGGTGCCTGCTAGATAAAATTGCTGCTTGCCAGACATTATTAATATGTGGTGCTAGCTTCTTGTATTTATTCTGTTGGACCATCTTAAACTAATGCACAAATTATGTAATCTGAGTTCAATAGTGAATAATTACTGCTCTCATAAGATTTTTGTCTTGCAACAAGGGGTTTATTTGTCTCTATATAACAGATATTGGGTCACGGAAATGCATGTTGATGGATTTCGCTTTGATCTTGCTTCTATTATGACCAGGAGTTCCAGGTTGACTATTTCACACCTCACTTATTTCATATATTCCTTTTACAACATCCTTATTTTTTTCCTTTTTATGTTTTTGTTCTTTTAAGCCTCTGGGATCCAGTTAATGTATACGGAAATCAAATAGAAGGTGACCCATTCACAACTGGAACCCCCCTTGGTAGCCCTCCACTCATTGACATGATCAGCAGTGATCCAATCCTCAGTAAGGTCAAGGTAATTATGCCAATCAAATTAACTTGGGAATGTTCATAAATTTCAATAATTTTTATTTATTGAATCAGGTGGAAATAATGGCAAGGCTTTCCTCCTCTCATGATGTAATTTTACAGCAGTTCATGTATCATAGCTCTTAACATCTATCAGAACAAATTATTTTCAATGGTTGTTAATATTCTTGCTCATGTTGTTTTGATCTGCTTTTGTTCTTGACCAATCAATTTTGCATAGTTTGAACCATGGTTTTGAGTACTGTAACTTACTGGTCCGTACCAAGACTATCGTGCCATGTAAGTAGGCAACCTGTACCTGGTACACCTCCTTTACCGGTTTCGGTTCCAAAAACTGTATCACACTAACATACTGCTTGTTGGGTACTGGTACTGGTACTGAAACCGGTGCCTAAAACCGTGGTTTGAACTACAGTCAATCAGCAGATATCTTTATTGTATCTAAAAGGCTCTGACTTTAGTATCATTCTCTTGTTTCTTTTGTCAAACAGTTAATTGCTGAAGCATGGGATGCGGGAGGCCTTTACCAAGTTGGTAAATTTCCTCATTGGGGTATTTGGTCTGAATGGAATGGGAAGGTTAGTTGCATATTTTTGTTCAGCAATACATTTGATGCTAAACCAAGGAAGTAAAGAAATATAGTTGTATCATGTGATATAATGCTCATGCTTAATTCTGCAGGAATATATGGTAACACCCGAGCATATGATAATGATTGATGACATATATAATTGCCAAAAAAAGTGTTAAACAGGAAAATCAAAAGGAATTTAATATTAACAATTTTTCATGAAAGAAAAAAAGTGTAAAGAACAAAGATACGCAATTAACACTATGCAACATGTACTGCATTAGCCTATAATCAGTAGATGCATGACTCATCACATCATAGCAAAGTCTGCTGTACTGACCCATACCATATCGATATAGTACCGAGAACCAAATAGATCTGAACTGGTACCAAGTGATTAAGAGTAAAAAAAATGGAATCCTGTCTCGGAGTGGGATATATACCATATTATATCGACTCGTATCGTACCAAATTGATAATGTTCTAGTATGGATCTTAGTACAGGTTTAACGAACCTTACACCACAGTCCTTCCTTAGGATCACCTATTAGGCTGTATTTAGTTTTGGACAAGGGAGGGGGAAGGGTAGGGATGACCCCTTGCATTATCTATAGATGATTGTCTATGCTTATGTTCAGGGAGCACCATATTCTATGTTAGGCTTCAACACTTTTGTGTTGTGATGTGCACTAATTATGCTCGTCTTTATGCCTTTTTAGTCCTAGTTGCAGCCGACTTACATTGTTTCTGCTCTGTGTTCAGTACCGAGACACAGTGCGGCAATTCATTAAAGGTACCAATGGCTTTTCTGGAGCATTTGCTCAATGTCTGTGTGGAAGCCCAGATCTATACCAGGTAATTGTTGTTTTACATATGCAGCATTACTTTATATGTGGGAGCATCATTTCAATCCATGCTCAGATGGATGTATTCTACTTATCATGCGCAGAGTTTAGTTTATTTCTGTTCCCTACTTCTTTAGTTGCCAGTTGAGGTATTCTCCTATATATTTTTATGATATATTCTAAGAATTGCCAACTACTTGTCTATTCTTATTTTGTAGCTGCAGGTAGTTACTTTAATTTGACTTGTATTGCTAACTGATGGTCTGTATCAGGAAGGAGGAAGAAAACCTTGGCATAGTATCAATTTTGTGTGCGCACATGATGGATTTACTTTGGCTGATCTGGTTGCATACAACAACAAGTATAACTTGTCAAATGGTGAAGATAACAGGGATGGAGAAAACCATAATCTTAGTTGGAACTGTGGAGAGGTAAACCTTTTAGCTTGTACATGAAAGTTTTGCTGTTTATTCTTTAACTTGCATCTTGTGAGTATGGCCTTAACGAACTTTTGGCCTTACCTTCCTACCTAGGCTGCAATGAGAAGCCTTTAGCCATATTGGTACTTCGACGGTGGCATGGGTGGTCACTTTTTTTACCCTTTTTTTTAAATAAATTTTATTGGCTTGTATGAGAAATCAAGGCCTCACGGCCCAAAAGCTTAAGCTGTGGGTGGACCGGTTCAGACTTGTAGACTCATGCGATGTTAGATTATAATAATCTATGAAAACCTACCTTTTTGTGCACCATGGATGATGATTGATCATGTGTATCAAAAAATATTTTTATTTTTTTGCGCACAGCATATGCGGCCTTACGTGATTGATAGATAGACCCTTGAGGTACCTAATTTTTTATTAATTCATATGGGACTGTAACATTGAGCTCTAGAAATTTCGGAGTAGATGGAATCTTATGTTCTTTTTTTGAGCGTGCAGGAAGGAGAGTTTGCTAGCATAACGGTAAGACGGTTGAGGAAAAGGCAAATGAGGAACTTCCATCTTTGCTGATGGTTTCTCAAGTAAGTATTGGTAGCTTTTTTTTTTTTTTTTTTTCCGTTACTCTCCAACATATGTTTCGGAAAAAAAAAAAAAAAAAGGCTTGTAACATTTTGCTTGTTTATCCTTGTATATTATTGACAGGGCGTTCCCATGATCTACATGGGCGATGAGTATGGTCACACAAAAGGAGGCAACAACAACGCTTACTGCCATGATAATTATGTGAGGCTAGTCCGACCTCATCCTCATGCAGTTCACTCTCCCCAATCCTCGCCCTCCACTCTCGATCTCACTCATTCATTCCATTATTCTGCAGCTCAACTATTTCCGATGGGATAGAAAGGAAGAATCATCATCATCGGACTACTATAGGTTCTGCCGTCTCATGACTAAATTCCGCAGGTGAAAATTAAAAACACCATTCCATCGCCAAATATTTTTTCCTTTGCCGCACGCCATTCACCAACAGTTGCATCAGCAAACAAAATCTCTCTTTTCTATTTCTGCTTACTCTTTCCATGGGCTGCTGCAGGGAGTGCGAATCTATCGGCCTCGACGACTTCCCGACAGCCGAACGACTCCGGTGGCATGGCCACCAGCCCGGGATGCCGGACTGGTCCAAAACCAGTCGGTTCGTGGCCTTCTCCCTGGTATGTACTATATGTCCTGTCCTGTCTTTTTTTTGTTTTTTATCTTTGGTGGTAAGTTATTATTATTATTATTAAAAGAAGGTATTGATTGACGCTTTGGTGAAATTAATCGAGGCAGACTGATGCGGTGAAGGGAGAAATCTATGTCGCCTTCAACGCAAGCCATCTTCCGGTGACCGTCACGCTGCCTGACCGCCCAGGCTACCGATGGGAGCCTCTGGTGGACACGAGCAAGCCCGCACCCTACGACTTCCTCTCCGACGACCTACCAGACCGAGCCACGGCCGCCAAACAATACGCCCACTTCCTCGATTCCAACCTCTACCCCATGCTCAGCTACTCCTCCATCATCCTGATACTGCACCCAGCCGATGCTCAATGATCATCTTCAACAAATAAAAAAATATGAGTACGTGGATGAAACGAACATTTTGTTACTTATATCGGGAATAGGATGAATGAAGAAGGTTCCATGTTCATAGCATACGCCTACCTCAACTAGCAAGCAAGCAAAAAAAAATAGAGCAGTTAAAAGATATAAAAGAAATGCTTCGCACAAGGAAAGGAGCGATCAACAAGAAAGGAAAAGAAAAAATAATCACGTATGATCTTAACATGGCAAACAATTGTTCCATATCCACGCGGATAAAGACGATAGATATTGGACGTATATTTATAAACCACGACAGAAATTTTACGCTTATGAAAGTTGTCTCCTTTTTAGGTTCTCTCGCAAAAATCCTTTATTTGGACTCCATTGGACTCGCAATGGAACTGGTTGACTTAAAAAGGAGGGGAGCTCCTCCTGGTTGCGGTCTTTGGGATCTTATTAGTTAGGAGCTCTTATTGGGCCAGCACCTCTTCACTTTTTAGGTTGAAAGAGGGGGAACTTTGGGCGTTGGGGTCTGTTCCACTGCAATCATATATCAATTAATCTGATGATAAATATCTAACAAACTATACCGAAATTTTATTTAAATACGATTAGCAGTGTATCAATTAGCCTGACAATAATTGATATTAGATGCATCATTAGCTAGCACTCAAAAATATTCTCAAAAAGTTCGTAATGAAGAGCGGTGGTACCCTCTGGAGTAAACGATGATAATGTATATCTAAGTTCCAATATGGTGATAAAACATAAATCACATAAAAAACAATGAGCAAACTAACGTAGAAGCTAATAGAATTCTCTGGATATTCAGAAAAATGCCTGACAACTTAGAAACTCAATATAGGGTTGGGGGAAAAAAAAAAAAAAATCCTTCTAGGAAATATATGGTGCAATAAAGTGCCTCATATCCATTTGGTAATTTAGAACTGGCTACCAAACAAGGGACTCATATACCAGTTGTCCAACCACAGTTTTACTCCAGTTATCAAAAGAACAAAGAGATTAAACACCTCTAACATCTGATGAAAGACGTTAACCAGGGTTTTCTTTTTTGCAGCTTGCACTTGATCACAGAAAGGAAGGGAATGGAGGAAAAAGAGAAATCAAATTCATCTTGCTGGATCGTCAGAGTTCACCATCACTGTAGTCTGGGAAAGTAACGCACTTGAAAACCTTGCATTTTGCACACAAAACGTATCCAATCTGCCAGGAGATAGATATATAATCAGATAAATAATCAATTATCATACGTATTATCATACTGTAAACTTTTACAAAATATTATGGTAGGCAACTTTTACTTTTGTTCAATTAACTAATAAAGGACTTACAGCTCTACAGGTCGGGCAGCGACGATAAATTCGATTGTTCGTGGCCTTCACATAGGTCTTCTGACCTCCGCAGAAGTCACAAAGCAACCATCCTCTACCATCACAGGAATCACACATAATCCCTGCTTCCTTTTTCAGGGCAAAAACAAAGGCTAAGTGGCATGAGATGATGCTTAAATTGGGTACAAGAGCAAGAATTTAGTGTAAACTGCTATTAAAAAAAAATACAAACAAACCCTCCACCTAAAACATTATAACGGTTCAACATCCATACTAGACCAAACATATCTAGTAACTTCAAATTTTTGCCATCCATTTAACCTGGGTAGTACTTTAAATATGGGGAGAGACAAGGAGACAAGAAAGGAGTGAAGGTGATGCAGGTATCCTTTCAGTCTGAAGCCAGACAACTTCACCTTCACCAGGCACATTCACTCCGGTCTTTTGACCATAAATTTCCATTTAGAGACGAGAACAGAAAAAAATATTAAGGAAACTAATAAAATCATGCAATCCAATTCATAAAGTATTCTCATTTGCTGATCCTAACCACTTGTGCTCTTTCCACCTTATGAAACATGTAGCCTAGACAATCCATCTTGCTAAAGGAAAGTATCATGAAACAGGCATGATAGACAGACAGACATGATATAATTATAAAATTTACTCCACATCCTTTAACAAATCGAAACCGAGATGGCCTCATAAATATTTTCAAAACTTTAATCCCTCTTCATACATACTTCAGTTGCCTTCTCCATTCTTCTTTTCCCTATCTAAGGCATCTCATTTTCTCTTGCTTTTTTGTAACTTTCCACAATGTTCTATTTTATATAGTGTGTTGAAGCCAAGTGGAGTGGTTATTTCTAATGAAGAAGAGGAAAGTAGTCTTATTTTTGTTTTGAAGGCACTTGTGCAGTGACTCCTTCATTATAAGAAACATCATAAGCAGCTCTTTCAAAGATACAACCCTATGTGTCACTAGAAGCCTCTTGAAGAAGATACAGCAGCCAGTCCATGGCCCATGACAGTGCCTGCCCATGATTGGCAGCAAAATTGGCAACCTGATCAGCCTTATTGGTGGGCAAGTGTAGACCAAGTATCTGGCCTATACTGCAGCAATTCACACAAGTCCAGGAGGCAAGGGTTATAGGTATTTCCAAGGTTGGGGCATCAGGAAAGGCAATAGATAACCACAGAAATTCTCCCTCCAGACAAATTTTGAAGTCTGGAAATCTTTAAAGAATTTGTTAACAGTGACTTTGATGCAGTAAAAAATTATCACTGCATCAATAAAGGTGTTCGATGACTAAGGTCTAGCTATTGAGCCGAACTATCTGGCCGAACTATAGAGCCGAAGTATTTGGCCGAGCTATCTAGTAGTGCTACAGATCTAAACCATCTGGCCGAGCTACAGAACCGAACCATCTGGCCGAGCTACAGAACCGAACCATCTTGCCAAGCTATCTCAATTCCTTGGAAAGGCCGAGCTATATCCGAACCTTAGCACGGCCGAGCTATTTTAGTACCTCGCCAGGATCGATCGCCATCCCTTCAACGTAAGCGCTATTGCTGCTTCAAACCATGTCGGATATCTCGAAGGATGAACCACCCTGATCGCAAGAATCACGGAATGAGCCTCCCAATTCCTCAGAAAGGCCGAGCTATATCCGAACCTTAGCACGGCCGAGCTATTTTAGTACCTCGCCAGGATCGATCCATATCCCTTCAACGTAAGCGCCATTGCTGCTTCAAACCACGTCGGATATCTCGAAGGATGAACCACCCTGATCGCAAAATCGCGGAATGAGCCTCCCAAAACGGGAACAGAAGCCAAATACAGCGCTCCATCCATGATCAACGAGATTCCAAATTCCCGATAAAGCGTCCGTCAGTTTCATCAACTGCCAATCCCCGTAATTGTTGGGATTTTGGTCTTATCGGATGCCAACTCCCTAAAACGTGCCGAAAAAATCAGGTAACGGCTCACCTCCTTGGTAGCGTACAAATACCAAGTCCTAGGACCCCTCCAGGTACGCTCTCGAAGGCAATCTGAGCCCAAAAAAATAACTCTAACAAAAGTCATTGATCCTGAAAAATCATGCCAAGAAGGAAGATCCTTCTGCTGGAGCCTTCTTCTCTCATCTGTTTGCTCAGAATCTTCACTAACTTGGGCATCAAAGGATTTTTCGCAGGGACCATCCGAACGAAAAAATGCTATCCGGATCTCGACGTGCACCACCCCCAAGCCAGAGAATGGATTTTCGCAGCAACAGATTGGCGCTAGAGGAAGGGCCTCAAGTCCCTTTGAAAACTTGAAACCAAGAAGACAAGGTTTCATACAAGAAGGATGATTCCTCAATGACCAACCGTAAGAGAGCAGTCACAGACGCTCCTGATTAGGCCACCTCTCAAAGGCCTAATCCCACCAACAACACGGCGCCTTCGCAGCCATCGCCAACCAAAATTCCTTCACCGCTAGCATCCTTGGTCATACAGGACCAGTTTGCCATACTGGTCCAACTAGTTCAAGCCATGCTACAATTGATGCAGGGGCCTTTTGGGGGTCTTCTTCCTGCTACACCCTCTCAGCAGCTTCCTAGTAGGACAGTCACCCTGGTCCCACCGATGGTCTCCCTGCCCAACCCACTGGAAGCCATCGGCCTCCCACGATAGTTCGGCCATAGAGAAGTTGAACCGGCACCGTAGAGGGGAGGAGATAGGAGCCTGTCCAAATTCCGTCGGGCTTGTTCCTTACCTCCAGTATTCTCTCGCGATAATTCAACACCGCAGCCGCGATTCTCTCGTCCCATCTCTCCTACTGCTCGGGATGATGGGCTGCAACGACAACTACACGTGCCAAACCTACGGACGACTGACGCTATTCAAACGATTAGCAACGCCCCCAGGTACGGCCAAGCGAAGAGGAGAACCGATTTGAAAGGGTTCGGTATGAGGGGCTCACCTCTTCAGATGAAGATATCAAAGAGATACCGTGCCTCAAAGATATGGGACTCGGATCATCTTCGAGCAATGAAGACCTTTAAGGGATACAGTATCCCCAGGATATAAAACTTGGATCATCTTCGAGCAATGAAGACTTTCTAGGGATACAGTACTCCGAAGATATGGAACTAGATTAAACCCCGAGTTATTACTAATGAAGTATGCCTGAACCGAGCCATTTTGCTTATTGTAATAAAACTTCACTCTTTGATTCAAATATTTCTTATTGAATAATAATTTTTCTTGAGTTGTGGATGAAAGGCAGGTCTCGCCCAATCATTGACCTACGGGTCAATTTCTTCGTACCTCGGCAGGGTCGAGCAACATTCTCTGTACCTTGATAGGGCCAAGTAAAAAAAATTTTCATATCTCGACACAGCCGAGCAAATTTTTCTCCGTACCTTGGCAGGGCCAAGTAAAAATTTCTTCATACCTTGGCATGGCCCAGCAACATTTCTTCGAACCTCGGCACGGCCGAGAAAATTTTTTTTCATACCTCGGCACGACCGAACAACATTCTCCGTACCTTGGCAGGGCCAAGTAAAAACTTCTCCATACCTCGGCACGATCGAGCAATTTTTTCTCCATACCTCGGTACGGCCGAGAAATATTCTCCGTACCTTAGAAGGGCCAAGTAAAAATTTTTTCATGCCTCAGTATGGCCAAGCAAAATTTCTCTAAACCTCGGCACAGCCGAGCAAATTTTTCTCTGTACCTCGGCAAGGCCGAGCAATATTCTTCGTACCTTGGTAAGGCTAAGTAAATATTTTTCTCCATACCTCAGCATGACCGAGCAATATTTCTTCGAACCTTGGTACAATCGAGCAAATTTTTCTCCGTACCTCGGCAAGGCCGAGCAACATTCTTCGTACCTGGTACGGCCAAGCAAAATTTTTTTCGAACCTTGGCATGACCGAGCAAATTTTTCTTCGAACCTCGGCACGGCCGAGAAACATTTCTCGAACCTCGGCATAGTCGAGCAAATTTTTCTCCATACCTCGGCATAGTCGAGCAAATTTTTCTCTATACCTCGGCAGGGCCGAGCATCATTCTCTATACCTTGGTAGGACCAAGTAAAAAAATTTCGTATCTTGGCAGGACTAAGTAAAAATTTCTCTGAACCTCAGCACAGCCAAGCAAATTTTTCTCCCTACCTCGGCAAGGCCGAGCAACATTCTCTGTACCTTGGTAGGGCCAAGTAAAAACTTTGCAGAATCATGGCTCATCTGCCACGTGCCTTGACCTTCGATTTGGCCACGTTTAGCCCAACTAGATACCGGCTTGGCATTTATGGGGCCATCATGATGTACCTCTGTTGGTTTAAATTCCATCAATGAGATTGAGCAATCATGGACTCTACTACCTATTAAAGAACCTACGCTTCGGATTAGGGAGTAGGGGGCATGTGATGCAGAAAAAAATTATCACCGCATCAATAAATGTGCCCGATAACTAAAGTCGAGCTACTGAGCCGAACTATTTGGCCGAATTAAGGCCGAGCTAGAGCCAAACTATCTGGTCGAACTATAGAGCCAATATATCTGACCGAGCTATCTAACAGTGCTACAAATTCGAACTATCTGATCGAGCTCTAGAGCCGAACCATCTGGCCAAGCTATCTCAGTTTCTCGGAAAGGCCGAGCTATATTCGAATCTCGGCATGGTCGAGCTATCTTAGTACCTCGCCAGGATTGATCCTCGTCCCTTCAACGTAAGTGTCATTGCTTCTTTAAACCATGCCGAATATCTCGAAGGATGAACCATCCTGATCGCAAGAATCGCGGAATGAGATTCCCAAACGGGAACGGAAGCCAAATACAACACTCCGTCCATGATCAACGGGATTCCAAATTCCCGATAAAGCACCCGTCAGCTTCATCAACTGCCGATCCCATAACTGTTGGGATTTCGGTCTTATCGGATGCCAACTCCTTAAAACGTGCCTAAAAAATCAGGTAACGGCTCACCTCCTTGGCAGCGTACAAATACCAAGTCCCAAGACCCCCTAGATACGCTCTCGAAGGCAATCTAAGACCAAAAAAATAACTCTAGCAAAGGTCATTGCTCCTGAAAAATCATGCCAAGGAGGAAGATCCTTCTGCTGGAGCCTTTTCCTCTTATCTGTTTGTTCAGAATCTTTACTAACTTGGGCGTCGAAGGGTCTTCCGCAAAGACCATCCCATGTGATTCCTGTGTGAAGATTGCCTTGCAGGTCCATCCGAACGAAAAAGCGCTACCCGGATCCCGATGTGCACCGCTCTCAAGCCGAAAAATGAATTTTTGCAGTAACAAAATGGTTTTATCCATTGGAATAGTTGTCACAGCTTCCCAACTATTTGTACTCGGCTTTATAAACTCTTGTATTCCTTCCCATAATGGCAAACATCCAGCAACTCTCATAGCTATAGCATATCAATCATTTATTATTATGAATTTTAGCATTTCTCAAAAAATATGTGCAACTTGTATGCTTCCTCAAACAAGAATATTTCACACCTTATCCTTCATGGTCTTGCCAATATTATTATGGATCCACCTCAGCATTCTTCCATCTGTCTACTTGCCTAACATGTTACTTACTCTGCACACAATTGTATGGCACATATTAATCACACAAACTAGTGGCACCTTTGTTCTACACATCCATTCAGCTAGAACTCTATAAATACTTCTTTTATTTATTTTCTATATCATTCTCCTATCTGTCAAAATTCTAAAGCCTCTAAGGATCTAAATGATCAGTAGTTACACTTATAATAAGTTTCTTGGAGTAAGATATTTGAGTATCTTTCAGAAGACAATAGTATCACAAAGGGTAGGTGATAAGGTTAGACAACATGTGATTCCAATGGACCATACTCATGCAGCAACTCTTCAGCACATTCTGGCCGCATGTATGAAATTATTTGCTCAATTTTCCCATTCTCCCAGAATAACATAAGCTTTGAATTTCTTATTTAAATGCTGGCTGATGACAAATTGTTCCTCCACCTTAGGATTTGCTTGAAGCTAAAACATGCTACTTCTGAGATCATCCTCCAACAAAGTAGGGTCACTTTATATTTTCTATTATACAAGCTAAAAGCCCACATCCATCTGATAAGGGCCAAAATCTATATCCTAGCAGAAAGGAAGAATCAAACCTCCACCCATAATTTAATTTATTTTTCATAAATGTACAGAAGTTATACCAGCATGTCTTCTAAGATATCACAAACGCCAGGATGTCAGAGGAGCAGCCAAAATTAGGCGAGCAAAGAAAAGACTCCAGCCTATGTTAACTCATTGCCAAACACTGTTGCTAGAAATCCACCAAAACTGACAAATGAGAGCAAGAAGACATAATCATAATACAATAGCCATCACTAATTTTCTACATAGATGCTGCAAGCCCTGTTGAGCTCTCTCTCTGTGTGTGTGATGCTACTGCACTAAACTAGACTCTGCCAAAAAACTATCTGACTAGCTTCTACAGCATCAATCTGAAAGATAAAACTCCAAAATGGTAACAGAAATAGTAAACCTGAGACGAGACAGAACTTAATTGGTGATGGGCATAGCTGGTTTTCAAAGAAAGATATCAAACTCGCCTCTTCCTCTGCTTGTTGCTGGATATTTGGGCTCTGCTTCGCGGCAAGCAAACAGGGCCTCCCCTTCTTGGCCCTCCAGGCTACTGCTACCGTTGCTGAACTGGAACCTGATGACGAAGAGGAACACCGCAACCAACGGTGGAGATCTATAGCTCTGCTGGGATTCCAAACCGCCATTCTTTTCCTCCCTCTGTGGATGTCCTCCAGTGGATGATGCTGGGGAGAAGGAAGGAAACGTGAGCTCACCCCATCCAATCCCCCACTTTTGCTTACCGACCCTTCCTCCTTTTGATTTAATTCTTTGTCCCTACAATACCCCGCATCTTGAATCAAACGGGTGGAACTGGAATCCAATCCAATCAATGACCCGTGCATTGGCTCCACCTCACAAGCCTGCGATCCCCGATCCCTGCGAGACTAACTCGCCGTCCTCATCAGTCCTCGCTCCCACTGCTGCGATACCGCAACAGCCCAGGATTTTATCTTCATATATATATATATATATATATATATATATATATATATATATATATATATATAATTTTGATTCCTGCTATCGCCGTTCCCTGCGAACCAACTCCCCATCCTCGTGAGCCCTTGTTCCGCTGCCGCGATACCTTGACTCCTTGAGGCTCTAGAACTTTGAATGAACCGGACAATGAACGCTGACATTTGGTTCGTGGGCCAATTAATTTGATTGAATATATCGAATTAATTGAATTAAATAATTTTATATTTTAATAATATAAAAATAAATAAAAATAAAAATTTAAAAATTTAAAAATTAATCTTAATTTTATTTATCAAAACTAAAAATTTAAAAATTAGATTGGTTCTTCAAAATTTGATTGGCTTAATATTTTTTTTGATTTTATTTGATCGTATAAAAGTTAACTTTAATAATAAAATTAAATCAGATTAACGATCATTCCTTGGTTGGACTTGTTTGACCGATTAATTCAATTTAATTTTTAAAATTATACTCTAGAATAGAGTTATGTTAAAAAATAAAGAAACACTTACGTGTCATTTAAATTTTTTTTATTTATTTATGATTGAATGTGCGCTTACCTATTCAGCGCATTAGCTTATTCATCAAAGTCGATTTAGCTGTCATATATTCTTTTATTAAAGGTTGATAAAAATTTATATCATTATTTAATTTTTTTTATTAATTCTGATAAAACATTGAATAACATGTTAGCATAATTCACCATATCAAATTTCCTTGCCTCATGAATCCAAAATAATTACCCACAAAACAATATTCTGAAGGTAGCATTGGTGAAAAGATGAACCTTTACTACACCTTTCTAGTTTAGAACACTTCCAAAATTTCTCTTATGGTATAAGCCATATCATATATTTTCCTGGACAGAAAAATCCATCGCTTCCTATTAGTGATCATTTGGTTGGAAAAAAATAGAAATAATTTTTTTTTTTTATTTTTCATATTTAATTGAATATATGTGTGTGTGTGTGTGAAATCATGCACTTTTTCTTCTCTTATATTAAAAATAAACATCATGAAAAAATAGTGTTTATTTTTTTTTCTTTCAATGGATGAAAAAGGATTTTTAAAAAAGTACTAAACGCACGCTTAAAGAAAGAATTAGCTATAGTAAAGTTTTACCATATAAAAGGACTTTACACATATAATTATTGTGATATATTTGAAAAGAGCCAGTACCAATAAGTTGTAGTGTCAATTATCAAAAAACTTATATCAATAGAGCTTTGAAGCCTAGTCCGAAAAGCAACACCAACAAAAGCAATCAAAAGGAATAGAGATTTAATGATGTTTGATGATACACTTATAAATTTTTAACAAGTTAAAGAAATTTAGCACCTAAAATTTGTTGTGAGGTGAACCTTTATCAGTAAAATTATCTCTATGGCTAGAGTCTATCCAACAATAAGTGTTACCAACATATTGTAGAACATTGGTTGCAATCAAGGTTTGCAAAACTAATATTAGAACTCATGTTAATATATTATCGATACAGTATGGTATAGATTGATACAATACCGTATACATTCTATATAAAATTAAAATATTTTTTTTTCTTAAGCATTTAATATCAAATAATATAAGGTGGTACAAACTGATTTGGTTGTTACTGAATTGAAACTCAATGCTACAGCGGTATGGCTGATGCAGTACAATATGAATGATATGAATGCATTGGTATGATTCGATTTGATAAACCTTGATTGCATTAGATAAGTAGATAAGTCCTCATGTAATGACGAAGAAAGTAAGTATGCTCCATCTAATATTGCTCCTTTCTTCTATTGGATTCATGCATGTGAAAATATCTTATGTTTCATTTACAAATAAGATTGCTTCAGACAAATGCCACGTGTTTCATCATACGAATCATATTGACAAGAATTTAACAAATCAGCAATGAGCTAGTAAAATGCACCAGAAAAATGAAAGATTTTGTCAAGAATGGAAGGCAAGAGATTGAGGTGTTATTTGCCAAAGATTAAAAATGTGACAAAAGTCTCCGGAGTCTAGAAATTAGAAACATAGCGTTTAAACTAAGCTTAGATATCATAAATAACAATACTTTACACAAGTAAGCAAATTTAGTTTGGCTCGACTCAAATGTAACTAACTTATGGGATTGGGCCTGATCATGATTTAGAAAATTTGAATGGTTTTGTCACTAATTTTGAACCCACTCGAACCTAACCTTATCCTATAGATAGTTAAATGCAATATATATTTGTTTATATTTTATATAACATGTTTTTTATGTTCTATTGAACTATATCTCTAAACCTATCGACTTACACAATTGCATAATTGCACACAATCAAGATCATAACCTAACTCAATCAAAAACCATTTCTTAGTATATGATCCACGTACCTTACCTTAATTAACAACCCAATCCATCCCAAACTAAGGTTGTATTATGTTGGCTTAGTACCATGAGATCAAGGTTGGGTATGATTAAAGTTAGCCTTCTACTCCCAACCCATCCAAATTATAGCCTTACTTTGCTCATGGCCCTTAAAGATTCCATGCTGCAAATGCACCCTAACTCTCAGGCAAAACAAAAGGAAATAGCCAAACTGGAAGATGTATTTTATTAAGTAAAGAACCACAATTATCACAAAAGAAACCTTGAAATGATGAATTTATAAAATAAAGTCAAAAAACTAAATAAGATATATGAAAAGTTGGCAAAAAGGAATCCCACTGGTTTCAAATAAATATTGATAACTTAACCACAATCATTAAGCTTTGTCCCAATAATTTGGAACCAGCCCATGGCTCTAAGAGTTGTCATCTGTCTAACATTCCTAATTAAATCTCTAAATATCAAATATCAAACATCAATAATTTTTTTAATTTTTCATAAAGGTCATGATAGATGAAACTAATGAATATCGAAGCATTGCTACATGATTATGATCCAAAAACCCATTAAGAAATTTTATACTAAATCTAAGAAGTTTGTGTTTTTGCTGTCCCCATTATGAAGAAAATCATAAGTAAAGAATAATTTGAAAAAGAAAGAGAGGATATTTTGCTTTTTATATATAGGGATGGCAATTTTCTTTGATTGGCCGTTTATCCAGCCAGTACCGTTTCTAATTAGTTCGAATCTAAACGGTTTAACGGGTAAATGGATAAATAGAAGTTAATTGCTAAATGGATAAATGGTAACGGTATTCTCTGCCCCATACCGGTTTATCCATCCACATCTCCGTTAGCTTTAATATAATATATTTGATATATATACATTAATATATTAATATATTAAAATTTTAAAATAAATAAATATATATACTAAAAAATTCTAATAAAATATATTTAAATCTTTATGCTCTCTTTCATGCAACTATTGAACATCAAAATCAAAATTTTTTATTAATATTTTTTAAAATTTAATAAAATAAATTTATTTTTTTATATAAACGATCAAACGGATACTCGTTTAGCTGATCGGATATCTTCGTTCCCGTTTCGTTAACTATAATGGCTTAACAGGATGAAAACGAAGGATAAAAACCGATAGAGATCGTCCTGAGCCATTCCCGGCCGTTGCTATCCCTACTTATATACACATATGATACATTCTTTAAGAAAGGAAGAAGTCCATCCACAGTATCTACACATGCGCATATACATATATATATATATATATATATATATATATAATACATAGAGATGCATTACCTAAATTTTGAATATGAAAATTTTAATTTCTATTTAAAAGGAGTGTGATAGCTAGGTCAACTCCCAATTAGCTGTATATAATGCTTCTTTGAGTCATAATTTTTTTCTAAAGATCAAAAAATTATATGATATATATCAGGACTAATTATGGTTGGTTTATATATTTAGTATAAGATTTTTCCATTACTCTATTTTAAAATTAATAATAATTTATTATATAAAAAATAATTAAGTTATTTTCCAATAATCAAGTTCAAGCAACCTAATTAAATTTTTTGAATATTTATAATGATGATTATGTTTGGTGCATTACCAAACTAATTAAATTACTGATAATCTGTTTGGTAGATTACTAGATAAATTACTAGTAATATTGATTACTGTATATATAAATGCTACAATAATATTAATTACTGTATTTGATATAACAAACATATTATCAGTCATATAACATCAAATTCTTAAAATACTTTTAAAATAAATTCATTAAAAATTTATATATTATTATATATTTGATTTAAAAAATTATATTTATAAATGATAATATTTAAATTTAATATTTTTAAATAAAAAACTAGCGATTTTTACGAATGAGGTGGCACGTGAAGGAGATAGGCACCTGAACATGATGTAGGGATACGGGCAACTCTGCGATCCTATTTGATTTGGAACTATGTTGGAGTAAGATTGATGGAAGAAAAGATGAGTAGAGAGCAATCAAAGAGAGCAAGAGTAATTTGTTAAAACGAATATATCAGATTATCATGTCTCATATGATAATCTTATATAGGTTGTCATTCAAAATACCTATTAAATATAGTTATTTAATTGATTCCATTCTACCAAACGTAACCTTAAATCGGTTCAATTTGCCATTCTAATGTCTATATAAGTGTAGCTACCTAATTTGAATGATTAATTTTATTTTTAATTTTAAAAAATAATTAAATTAGTATATTATTAATTTAATCCATTTTGATATCGTTTATTTTTAACAAAATTTAATTATTTAACTTATCTGTTTAAAACAAATATAGACATTAATCTTCATACCTAATTAATATTTATATCTATTAAATAAAAATAAAATAAATAAAAGGTTTTTCTGGAGAGATCGAGAGGGAAGAGGAAGCGTCCCCCAAAACCCACTCTATTTTATTCCAGCCATCGCGGCTGAGCTCTCAGCGGACCGGCCACGAGAGAGAGAGTGTGTGTGTGAAAACCTAAGCTATTTTATCGTTTGATCTGGGTGTTCTGGTGGCCGATTTGGGGGAGAATTTTTGGTTCGGATTGAGGTTAGAGTTTGTGGATTGGGTGGGAGATGGCCGGATTTCTGTCGGGGAAGATGAAGAGGAAGGATGTGGAGGAGGTTTACGACGGGTTCTCGGAATTCTCGCTCTCGTCGCCGGCGAAAAAGATTAGGAGACTGGTAAGAGAGCCTTTTCTACTTGGGAATCGGCTCTTAGGGTTTTTTTTTTGAATGAAATTTTGACCAGATTTTCCTTCAATTATTCAGTCTTCGTACGAAATAGATGGAATTTGCTTCGATTTCAGGAGGTCCTGCAATTGTTTGTAATTTTTTTCGTTCTCTCACAAAATAAGAATTCTTGGTGACTCGTTTGAAGAAAATTGATTGATCTTTAGAAGGATTCTCTTGCTTTGAAATTGGAAAATTGTCATTTTGGGAGGCGTAGCATACCAATCTGAGAGGAAAAAATAATTTTGATGAAATTAAGTGATAGCTTTTCAACGTTCTTAATGGCGTATAAGTTCTGATTTTTCTACCTTGTAATTCGCAATGTAAAATCCTGATCATTCCTTTCTGTTTCGAAGGAGCGCAAATCTAATTGTGCCTACTTTACCTACTTTCTCAAACAAGGATTCGTTTTGGTTGTACTGTTTTCCAATTTGTCTTTTTCTAAGTCCCTTGCCAATTTTTTAATGTCTTCTGCTTATTTCGTTCCCTTCCAAAGGATGCGGAGCTGCCTCCAATCATAGAAGAGGAGGACCCAGCGGTTCCAATGGTGTTCGGAGATCGAATTCCAGTGGTGTTCGGAAACCAGCAGTTCCCAAGAGATCAAATAAGTGGTAATAGCAGTAAAATGCCGGAATTAGGGACCGCTATGACTGATGAGGCCGTGCCAGTTCCTGCTCTGAATGAGGAGAGAGCTCTTGTTCTGTACAAGCCTGTGGACGCTCCACTGCTCTTGTCGCCAGGTCAATCAAATGTTTCGTTCAGAGTGAGCTCGGACCTGATTCGTGGTCTCAAGAGTGAGCACTCACATTTCGTCTCTTGATTTTTTTCCTTTTATTTTTTTTTCCTGAATGAAAAAAATTGAGGACTTGTTTGGTATTGTTATTCTTTTGGTGTTTTTGTTTCTCTACAAATTAACGAAAACACCAGATAGAGAGATGGATGTAGAAGATAGCGTTTGCAAGGATCTTCTCCCATTCCTTGATTTTATTTTTGCTCTTATGAAAAGCAATAAAACTTTGCTATCAAAAGCTCTGGCAAAACATTTGCAAACTTTTTTTTTAAAAAAAAAAAAGATTTCTATTTCATTTTTCTTGGGGATTTGGTTGAAAACAAAAACAGAAAATAGAAGCAATGCCAATGCCGAACAGGCTAATGTTTGTATATTGTATTATAGCATTCTTATGGTTAAATTCCCAGTTGCGAGGTTGGATTATTGCTCCATTATCCTTCAAACTTCTTCAATGTGATATCAAACAGACAGTTATAATCAAAAAAAGAGTTTCAAACGAACAGTTCTCTTTCTCATTTCTGTCTTCCATTCTTCCAAAATATAAAGAACTGAGATACAATCGAAGTCGCTGTTTGTTAAGAACTAGTTAGGCCAACTCTTTTGAAAAACTATTTATTTGAGTATGCAATAAAGCTGTGATCAAACACTTAGCATTTACATATGAAATTTTGGTTTCTTTAGTGTATCAACTCTTAACTGTCTCGCTTAAATTTTCTCCAGATCAAGTTTTCCAGTCGAATAACTGGATGCCAATAGAAGACAAATCAGCTGTGTCTGATAACTGCTTAGCAGTGGTTCCCTGGGTGCCAAACCAGGGCCCTGTGGTCGCTGCTGGATCTGGTGAACTTGTATCACAAAATAGTTTGTCTCAGGACCCCATGGAATCTGAAGAAATGGAAAGCACATCTATGGAAGTCGAAGAAGACAGAAAGCAGGCAACCATCAGTGGAGTGGGTGCTGAAGGATTACATCAGTGGCAGCAACACTGCATGACTCAGCTTCCACCTAACTCATCCACTCCTATCATGTGGTCCTGGTAGTCTAATTGGTTTCATTGCTTCCCTCCGATCACAACGGGGCAAAATTCAACAGAAGAATTGAAGGATTCCTTCGGAAGTGAAGGAATCAATGAAAAGGTCCTTTTGTACATGCATGTAGCTCCTTTCCGGGTGTGGGATTCATCGATGGGCGTATAGACTTCCATAATCCCAGATTCGTCCAGCAGTAGCCCTGTTCACTCGATTTTTCTTTTGTAGCTTGGGTTTAAGTAGGTCTGTGCTTGATGAAAGTCGATGCTTTATCTTATGATGAAGTGATGTGGCAACTTATGTCCATTACACACGATAAACGTGCAAAAATTTAAAGGAAAAAAAAAATCTCTGAATGTTTCTTGAAAGCTTTTGTTTTTTCTCATTTAAACTTAAGTTTATGCATTCTCCTTGTATTAACATAATATTGGATGCATGACTGCGTAATTGTGTACTGATTTATGTGGAGGTGGGTGCTGCTTGATTCCCTTTGAGTGATCAGTGGACTTGGCCCTCCAGACTGTTTAAATTGAGATTTGGCTGCTGTCATATATCTGACAAGTTGGCGGATAAAGTTGTGAAGGGAATGGCCATGGTGTTGTTCGCTGTGCGAGCACGAGTATCTTGTGTGTTTGGTGGAAATGTCACCATGGTTCAGATTGGCATCCCTTCTCGTTATCATTATTATATTTGTGCATGACCGATGCTACCGGGTACCTTGGCGTGCAAGAAAAGTTCTCTTGCCATGGCTGGTTGTTGGTGATGGATTTATCCCTGTACGTCGATTCAAGCAGCATTCGTGGATCCACTAAATTTTTCATGTAGGGTGCCTCAAAAATTTTCTTTTTATGGTTTCTTGTGCTACTAGTGCAGTAGGTTTCAGGGAAGTACTATAGTCATTCGTATTTTAGTTATTTGCTCTGGTTTATGGTGATAATTTTTGTCTGGCAATGCACTATCTTTTTCTAGATTCAGAGTTTTTTTTAAAAAAATTTATGTGCCATGGAGATTTATAGCTTTCTACTCTCAATATAATTGAGTGTTGCGAAGAAAAACTTTTTTTTTTCCCCTCTCATTGGAGGTATCAACAAAGACAGGTGTTTTGAATTATTTAACAGTATAAAATTAATTAATGGTGAAAAGATTTCCATTGCATCCTTCTGTGCTTTGCTGTCATTCAGTGCTAATCCTTTACTGTGCATGGAGACCGGAGACATCTTGTGAAGATCTGCGGAACCATCGAAATGGATCCCTTTTACGTTATTGAGTAGTATCAGCATTTAGGATTTTATTTTCTTTTTCCTTTCATTTCTTCTCGTAACTCGTAACGCAGACTAAGCCATAAAAGATCATCTTCAGGCCATCTTTTTGTCAACCATCTTCGCAAAAATGTGTATAAAAACTCTGTTCTGGAGATCCCAAAATTCCTTTTAAGATCCACCGTTTCCAAAGCCGGAGCACGCTCGATCCGATGGCCTGCGAGCAGCCACACCACCATCACTCAAAATTGCCTCGGATTCTCTTCGGGAAGAACTGCGTGCTAAATATAATTCTCTCTTCATTCCTGCGGACCTTGGAGTTCAAAGTTTTCGATAACAATGTCATCTTGCAACAGGTATTGTCATAAATGTTAAGAAAAAGAAAGCCAGAAAAAAAAAAAAAATCCTTAGATGTGATTCCTTGCATCTTTACCATCCAGTTCTTCATCTCTCAACGAACGCATATATTTAAACATTTAACAAAGCCTTGAACAGGAACTTATATTAGCTTGTAAAGTTATATGTGTACGGAGAACAACATGACAAAGATGGAGGGAACTATAACTAAGTTTTATTCCAAAAAAAGAAAAAAGAAAAAAGAAAAAAAAGAAACACATACCGTGACCATACGAGCAATGATGTTATTAAACAAAACTACTTCTACCTTACTATTGCTTTTATTGCCACCATCGCAAATACCATCTTCCTTTAGGGAAAGAGAGCATCCAACCATAGATTGTGATCGGCATAAAGTGGCAACTTTTCATTCTCACAAACCATCAGATTAGGTGGGTTCATTATTTCAGTGAACCATTATTGCCTTGAAGCTCCTCCATAGTGGCCTCTAAGGGTATTTTTTCATTAATATTTGATGACTCCTCCATTTTCTTCTCATTCTTTACCCCCTCTGCCATCTTGGATACGATCTCCATAGTGGCCTCTAAGGGTTTTGATTATTCAATTTGTATGTTTAGGAAAGAAATTTGGGGCAGTGATTACGAGATTATTGATTTATTGGATAAGGTTGATCATACTTAGCAACTAATTTATATTTAATAGTACCATATATTATGAATTTTTACAGGTTGTTCTTGTATGTACTTTTTAATCTTAGCTACGTATCTTAGCAACTAGTAATTTACAAATATTTTGATATTATAAGCCAACTTGGTCTCCATAGAAAACAATTGCTTTGATGACTTGCTATTTCTTCATTTCTTTCTCTTTAGTTTTTTATATAATATTTTTTATGGTGCTTATTTCTATCTCTTATTATATATATATATATATATATATATATATATATATATATATATATATATATATATATATATATAGGGTAGGATTAGTGGTGTTTGGAGTTATGTTTATTGCATTCTTCTATTAGCATATACTCTTATCATGCGCCATATGATTGATTGCAGTTAATTATCCTTTTTTATATATTATTTATATTAAAAAATTTAAAGCTTGAAAATTAAAAAAGCAACTTATGGTTCCTAAGCCTACATTTTTCATCAACTTTTGTATAGATCTTGGCTAGAAAAAGTAGCATGGTAGTTAATTTTAAATTAAATTTACCTTATTTTTTTGACACAAATTTACCTTGTTCATTATTTCCCATCAAAGGCATCTATCCCAACATTGTAATCTTGATTTTTTTTTTTTTTCTTTCAAATTCCTATTTAATTTGATTAGTTCAAAAAACATATTAAATTATGATGATCAACGAACATAAATTATGGCAATTGCCTAAGATAAAAGGACTATTAAATTTTACAAAAAATACTCGATCATCGTGGTTGATAATTGACCCCTCTATGTTTATTGTAATTATATTTTGTAGATCATTCAATGAAATGTAATAATCGAATATTAGGTGATTTGAGTTGTAAAAAAAGCAAATATAATAAATTTATTTTGCATAGTTGGAAGCATTTATCAAGATTATAAGGCAGGTGAAATTTATTTATATTCTTGTCTTTGTTCTATTCTAAAATCTAGAATCTAATCAATGGAGCATCTTACATTAAATTAAATCTTAAGAATAGAATCTTCATTTCCATTCGGTTTGGCATTTATGGAAAAGCAATCCAATATTTCCTTCACTAATATTATCTTATCTCTATGCTTATCTACTTAATTACAAAGCGAAAATATGTGCATGTAATGCATGTGCACAGAGCTTTTGCAAAACTTTATATTGCTACGTTTACTTTCGATATTATTAGCATTGCCCTCCTACAATCCACTCAAACAACTTTAAATTAATATAAAAAAGCTAAGGCGGTTGCAAGTGGGTTAACTACGTTAAAAATTTTGATCTTTGCAAAAAAAAAATTTAAAATTACTAGAAATATAATATAGAAATTTAATACATAAATAAAGTAAAAAATAAAAGAAGATATAAATCAAGTCAGGACCGAGGCGTATTAGACACTGCCTCAAGGATTAGATTTTCGCGTGCTCCTTCGATTACAGGTTATTAGCGATCTATCTCTAAGGTACTATCTATCAACCCTCAATAGTAACAATAAAAATAATATAATAAAAAATAAAAATTTTTGATTGATTCCTTCCTCTTGAGCCTATTTATAGGCTTAGCCCCATAAAAGCTCCAACGGCTCGACTCATAATGGCCTTAAAGGAGTCCCAAATAACGTCTCAAAGCTTAAAAATGAATTGTTTGGGCTCGCACGCGTTCCCTACTTTTTTTTATTCAAAATTTTTCCAACAAACCCCCATAAAAGTATTAAATAAATAAATAAAATTAATAAAATCATATAACATAAATTTTAGGACATCTTATACTGCGCAATAGGTAAGGTGTCCTATGGACTTGAACCTCATTTAGTGTTGATTGAATACATATGAAGGAACCATAATGGATTAAACCTTGAACTAGATCCTTGACTCATACTTCTACTAATCACACACATAATATGGATCAATTGGGTTTAAGCGGTCAGCGCATATTAAATGCATTGCGCTTAGTACCTTGATTTTTTATGAGAATTCTTTAAGGTTAGCCCAAACCTTTAGTCATGGCCTAATATGACGATTCTTATATAGGTGAATCCTCCAAGGGTATTTGTGACTAATACCCTGCAGATAACCTACCTCGGATCCATTAAGAGAATGACTCAACCTTACACAAATTTACTTTATCACTTTATAAGAGCACTCATCATAGGGATGGGATGAGAATTTTTTTTTAAAAAAAAATTATGCTCTAACACGCTCAATCAGCTTCATTTCTACCACATTGAACCTTATTCATGGGATTTTCAATTATAGAGGTTGGGTATCCACTGCTGGTGACCAAATAATGGGCTTAAGCCCTATCCCCCTCGATGGATCTAGGACTCCATCCTAGATAATCCTTTAGTTAATTGATTTGCTAAATTCTTTTGGATTTGATAAATTCCAAGGAAATAACATCATTTTTTTATTTGTCTTATAGACTTTGACGAAGCTGTATATGGCTTGGCAATGCTTGATATTCAAGATAAAGCCATACAGAAAAAATAAAACTAAGGAGATCACAACTTCCAAACTGAAACAAGATAAAACATGGTGTAATCTCTTAATGGTCACTATAACATAAAATACTTATCTGGAATAAGAAGACTTTTGCATTTATATAAGAATGCAGTTATATACTAATAGCTGCACTTGAAAGTAAAATAATGGAATGATGTGAAAATACATCTACTTACAAGCATGCATATATCATGTGCACAAGTGCAAGCATGTATGTGTACACACATGAAATATATATATAACCTTTAAATACCTTCTCCATGATTGATCCTTCAAAAGTTAACTTTAAGGCAACTAATGGGATTATTATTAGTTCACAATAGGTTTTACAGTTACATAATATAGTGTATATATATATATATATATCAGGATTTTTTTTCTTTTTTTTTTAAAGCTGCAAGTATATAATAATCACAGGAAAGCAGAAATTTAAGATATGCTTATCAATTCTTTATGTAAGAAACTGCTTACAGTCACC
The DNA here is from genome assembly GCA_900491605.1 of Calamus simplicifolius. Classification (NCBI taxonomy): domain Eukaryota; kingdom Viridiplantae; phylum Streptophyta; class Magnoliopsida; order Arecales; family Arecaceae; genus Calamus; species Calamus simplicifolius. The sequence goes on along the minus strand of UESW01004570.1, from coordinate 656,065 downwards.
ACTAAATGAAGTAGCTTTATATGAAAGCTCAATCTAGTCTTTTCTAGTTCTCTGTATGTAAAATTACAGAATTGCATTTTATCAACTCGATATAGTATGGTGATTTAATTTACTGCTCACATGTTGGCTCATAGTGTTAAAGATCTTTTCACATGACAAAGCCACTCAAATATGAACCAAGTTTATTTTATTTATTTTAAACATCAGGATGGGACGGTATAATCAGTTCCATACAGTATAATTACTTTACCAGGATGCCTCCTGGACAAGCATCATATCTTTCGATCAAAAACCAATACTAAGCCCAATATTGGAATTTGAAACCTTGGAACCAAAGGATGATGTGAATTTAAGTGAATTAGCCTCGAAGGATTATTTTTTCCATCACTCTAGTTATGGAATAAAAACTTTATCACAAGAGATGGTTAATCACTTCTATCACTTATGATTTAAGATAGATGTATTGTGAGAGCCTATATTAATTACATGAGTAAAATATAAGCACACCAATGATAGAAGAAAAATACAGTTCATTCCATCAGAAAAAAAAACATTATAAAGATTTTAATGACATGAAATACCCTAACCATAATAGATTTTCCTTACTGGTATCATAACTAACAGAAACTATAAAATATTTTCTCACTTAGAATAAAGGCATACTACTTTTTGTTTTATATGCACACAACATGCTTAGTTTTACAAGAATGAACACAAGCTACAAATTCAAAGATCTACATCTATCACCAACTAGTGTAATTGAAATAAATAAGCAGAATGAAGTACAATTTTAGCTTAGCGAAATTTAAGATTACCTTGAAGAAAATATTAAATAAAGTGTATTAGAGAAGGAACACACTTGTCATGATTGACTGATTTTATTTATACCTTTGATAAACAATTCAAATAATTTTATGCCTTTGGTAAGTAAGTTTATGGCATCTTAAATTTCAAATTAAAGATTTCTTTTTTTTTTCAAAGAAAATTTATAAGCTTTCTGCACTGATTCAAAATAGGGATTTTTTTAAAATAACTTATAATGAAAGTCCTAGCAACTTCTAGTAAAAAAAGAAAATATGATCCTTAGCTGTTAGAAAATAGTTTTGATCTTTGCAAAAAATCCTTTCCTAAAAATTGCTAGAATATAATATAGAAATTTAAATACATAAATAAAGTAAAAAATAAAAAAAAGATATGAATCAAGTCAGGACCAAGGCGTATTAGACACTGCCTTAAGGATTAGATTTTTACCCCTTCGTACAGGTTATTAGCGATCTGTCCCCAAGGTGGTGGTTCGACCTGATCCTTCTACTATGAGCATGATCGCGTGAAGTGCAACCCAATGAAACCTGCAACCCAATGAAACCTTCATATGCCCAGGAAAAGATCAATAGTAATAATAAAAATAACCTAATAAAAGATAAAGAATTTTTTTAATTGATTCATTCTCAATTTGAATTTTGAGCTTATTTATAGGCTTAGCCCATAAAAGCTCCAACGGCTCGGCCCATAATAGCCTTAAAAACGGCTTACAAAATGAAATTTTTGGGCCATTTCTGAATGTTGGCCCTTGCAATGTTCACGAAACTGAATGTCCACGAGCATATTGGTCGAGGGCATTCCTTTTTTTTATTCAAACTTTTTCCAACAAGCTCTAAATCAATATAGGAAACTAAGGCTACAAGCGGATCGAGTTGATTAAGTTAAAATCAATCCCCACTCAATTAGATCCAATTCAATTTGTATTTAAAGTTTTGTGGCTTAGATTAGGTTTGACAATTGGTTCCAATTTGAATTTTAGTTCAAGTTCTAGTCTGGTGTTTTTTTTTTTGACCTAACTTGTAACCCAACTCAATCCATATGTTATCTAATTAAATCTAATTTTGGATCAATAAAAAATAGATATAACCTAACTTAAACTTGTTTTGGCCCAATTCATAAACCTTAATTATATAAATTCTTATTTTTCTTTACTCTAATTATTTTTATTGATTTATTAAATCAATGAGCTGTCATTTCAACTTATTCTTTTTTATCTTAACAACTAAATCTTCCCTCATATTTAAATATTTATATTTCTTAATTTAATTTTATAGATTCTTATTCATAATACTTTTAAATATATCAATATATTACTTAAACATCATAATTTATAAACTTAAGAATTATGAATTATTTGATAAAATTAAAAGTTTTATAATAAAAATTTAAGTTTAAATTTCCCCTTTTTAATTTTGTTTGATTTTTTAATAGATTTATATTTAACTATTATCACTAAATTTTAGCTATAAAATAATAAATATTTAACTCAAATGAAAATTATGATTAGACCTAATCTTGTTTCAAGCCTAAATATTTTAAGTCTAATTCCGATCATGTACTCAACCTTAAGCCAACTAATGTAACTCATTAGGTTTAAAATTCTTTCTATAAACTCAATTCAACAATTATATGATCGGCAAATATCTAACATAATGAAAATCTTGTAATTTTGGTATATTAATGGTATTTTCATTTATAATGAAAGTTGGATGGTTTCAATGACGTGTGGGTGTGTTGACCGCTTGATAAATATAAAACGAAAAAATTTTATGGTGTAAATAAGTATATTCTTGTGTGCCAATGATTTAGATTTAAGAATTTGAGAAATTTGAGTTTTAATAGGCTTAAATCATAAGAAAAAATCAAGTTTGGCTTGAGTTTTGCCCTTAAGTGGCATTTTTAGCGATTAGAGTCGACTCTAATTGGTGAAGAGTCGATTCTGACATGGTTTAGAACTTCTGGCATGCTTTAGAGTTGACTCCTGTAGAAGAAAAAGTCGGCTCTAAAGAAAAACAGAAGGTCAGCATTTTTGCTTCGTGCTGGAGCCAACTCTAATTTCTACTAGAGCCGACTCCGAGATCTGCTGGAACCGACTCTAAGACTGCAAATTTCCTGAGTTAAATCTTTAAAATTCCATATTTATTCCATTTTAAGTCCAATTTGAGTGCCATTTGAACCGTTGGATTCCTAAAATCGAGCTCTTCAAGTTGGCAATGTCTTTTCCTAGAAATATTATATGAAAGTATTGATTTAGATGAATAATAATAATATGATCTATAAATGAATTAAAAAAATATATGTTCAAGGGCAAAATGGAAAAAGACTCTAGTGTCAATTGCTAATTATACTAAGGGCAATTTGAAAAAAAAAAATCTAAGGGCAAAATAGTATGGTTATGAGTGAGTTACGTGTTTTTCAAAAAGCATGCTTTAAGAGTATGCGAGGGTAAAATGAGAATTTATTAATGCCTTAGCCTCTAAGTTATCCATGACTTGGTCCCCAAGTCACTAGAGAAAAAGGGAAACATGGGTTTAGCTAGAGAAAAAAAAGAAAGAAAGAAAGAAAAGAGAGGAAGAAGAAGAAGAAAAAAGGAGAAAGAAAGAGGAAGGGAAAGGAAAGCTTGGGATTTGTGCTTGGCTCTAGGTAAGCTATAGCTTCCCTAGATCTTGCTTGGCTTTAGATTTTCTTTGGATTCTTGTATTATAAGATGATTGCGAAGGTAATAATGAATATAGAAAGGATGAAAAAAAATAATAAGATATTAGAGGTTAGATCATATATGCATGCATGGTTTTAGGAGAAAACCTTATATGCATGTAACCCTAATAGCTACCGTGTCTGTATATTGACGTAGGTCAAGAGGGTTATTTCAGGAAGCAGGAATATCGGATTTAAGTACCCGTTAAAAATATTTTGCTAAGATGAGTGGGTTTCTCATTTAGCAATGAAAAATTTATTTTAAGCCAGTATAATAAGATTAATACTTAGTTGTGGTACATTATTTTTAGAGTATTATGTATGTTTTAAATCTGAAAAATGAGAATCTAGTATATGATATTCTGATTCATAGGTTTTATTACAGAATTTAAAGCATGAGTTTTGAGTATGAGTCTTAAGCATAAAGAAATAAGCATGAGTTTTTGATGCGTGGATTTTGATGTATACATGGCATATTTGCATGATAAAGCTTTACAAATGACATATTTTGATGTATGTATCATACTAAGCATCAGGCAGCTTAGTGGAGCTGGTTACTATAGCCATGGGGGCAGAGGAAACCTAAGATTCCAGGGTTAAGGAATAAAGCACTTTGCAGCTGGATGAACCGCACGGGTAAGAGGTACTATTTGTGTGGGGATTCTATTACTAGTCATGCACCCGATGAGAGTATACCTGCAGGAGGGCGACTGTAGGGTGGTACCTCAGAGGCATTATACACAGTCCAGAATCATGAGATTTAAAAAGTTTGCATCTGGATTTGAAAAAAATATCGATGGGCCACTTTTGAAAAGCTTGTATCATGATTTAAAAAGGACCAGTGGGCCAACTGACCAAGACTTTATCCCAGAAGAAAAGTTTACATAAGATGCCAGTTGGTAGGTAGATCCCAGTAAGGATCAGGATAGTAAATAAAGAAAGCATGGGCTGTAAGTAAAGAATGCATGTCTTTATGTTGTAATGCATCATGCATGGATCTTTATATTAATAAGTTATTTCTGAATAAAAAAGTATTTGTAGAGTATTTCAGTACTGGTATATTATTAGAAGAATAAGCTACATTTTACTTTATCTGATATCATGTTAAAAATATACTTTGATTTATACATGCTATATTATATCAGCATACTGTTGATAGTGTGAATATTATGGTTCTCTATATTTTCATGGTTAGATGGCTATTCAATCACTGGAACTTAGGTCTTATCCCTCTATGATTAATATTTACTTTCAGATTAGTGAGTCTTTCTGTCAGGATCAAAGGATAAGCGGGACCGGACCCTTAGCTAGTGAATCTTGCTTGGATGCGAAGTGTATAAATGATAGCCCTGTATATTGAGATAGTGTGGGGTGACATTTGTATATATGCATATGTGTATGTGTATAGTGAGATTTGGTGATGTATCTTAGACTTTTTTGAAATGAAATAAAGACTTGTATTTTGGAAGGCATTATGAGTATAATGTTAGTATCGATGATTATGCTATCGATTATGAATATGGTCTTATAATCTGCCTGAGGATGTCATGAAAAAAATATTATCTGAGCATATTGATACTTAGTGTTGATTTGAGTAATGTGCATATATAATTGAGCTGATAATAACAAGTTTAGCACGTTATGTTTTCAAGTGTATGCTGCTTATGATAATTTGTTGGAGTTCCCTAGCTCTTTATGGAGAGTTACATAAAAACTAGTATAACTCTATCTGATTATCACAAGTGTGTAGGTGTGTTATCTGACAAGTGAGTTGGTTCAAGTCTAAAATCATGATCCAACTTTGAAACCAATCAAATCAGCGTTAAACATGACTCATTGCGGTCTGATCTGTTTGCAATCCTAATAAAAACTAAACTATCAAACAATACAACTTCAACCCTAGTTTGGATGACATAAAAAACTGATTAGATATGAAATACATGAATATCAAGATAAAAAAATACATCGATTTTCATATAAGAGAACCCTCCCACGAAACAATGGTATCAGTCCTCGTATTAATTTTTTTTTTTTTTTTGGGTTCAATAATGTGAGCGTAAAGTTGCACAAAACTTGATGTTACGTTGTAAAGTCCTCCCACTGTAACGTATTGGTCCTTCCCTTCAGCATTATGCGAACCTGGAGAACATACTTAGCAATTATTTATTTATTATAGATACCGAGTCACAAAAAATAAAAAATATCAAGCAGTATTGGTTACTATTGTTGTGTTCTTTCTATTAGAATGCGATCCATATACAATATAATGGACTAATAATAGCTCTCTCTTCGATCCTTCTGAAAACGTTAACATGTGGCAAAATTTTGTTCTGAACCTGTGTTCATAATTATCAAGAGACAATTGGCAATAATACAAATTTGCAAGCCTATCAATTTCTTTGTTCATATATGTAGGCTGTATAATTAATTGTAAAAAAATTCTTTTACATCATTTCCTCTTCTCTTTTCGATAGATTTCTATGTCTTGATTGCATAAGCTTAAATCTGATTGCTTTTTTATCTTTGGATTCACATGTATCATATATTTTAAAAATAAAAAATAAAACAATAATAGTCATGTGGATCCAATAGTGAAAAAGAACAATCATATATATATATTGATTATAAAGTAAAAATGATTTAAAAAGAAAATTTAATTATTTTATTATTATGCCATGAGATGACTTAAATATTATTTAAGTCATTATAATTTAAGTTGTAAACTTTTATCATATTATTAATGTATCATTTAAATGTTTAATTAAATGTGGAAACAAGATTTTGGGAGAATTTGAGGATTTAAATTATATTTTATTTGAATTGATAATTAATTGTGAAAATAACGTGTGCCTAAATTAAAATGTAAGAAGTAAAGAATTTATTGTCCTTTGAAGATGACATTAAATTTTAAAAATAAAAAAAGAAAATATAGATTTTTTTTCTTGACAACTTTGTTATTATGCAATATGACTTAAATAACATTTAAGTGATTAGAGTTTTAATTATAGACCTTTTATGATGGTTTTAAACGTTATTTAAATGTGGCCAAGGATATAATCTCATAATTGTTGTACCATTAAAGCTGTCTATCAAAACCTAGTTTCCCAAAATGAGATATAATTTTAATAATAAGAAGAAAAAAAAAAAAAAATGAGCTAATTTTATTCTAATTTGATAAAAAAATAAAATAATAAATAAATATTAATCACTTCAATGCTCTCGTTGTATTTTTATCAATTATCATAAGAGAAGGCGTGCGAGATCTTTGTGCCGTGCCAGCGTCCGGTCACCATCCGGTCATTTCGCGCTTCCAAGTTCCAACTCCGCCGTCGGTAAAACCCAAGCGTCCGATTCTTATCTCGTCTCTTGACTCGCTAAAGCCCGAGGCTCTCCGACTCAGCTATCTCTCCCGAAACAGCAAGCACGATTTCCATGCAACGCGTCAGCGATCTGCTCGTCAGTGCAAGGAGAACCCCGCGACTTCGTGTCGCGACGAAGAGCTTCCCTGTTTGGTTTCGGACAGGCGATCCTGGCTCTTTCCTTCGTCATCGAGAGAAGAATAAATGCCGAACTGGGATGCGAACGCTGTAACATTTCCTCCGGGGAAGAGCGGCGGAGCACCGTAACGGCTCCGTGTCCTCCGATCCTATACGACCTCTCGCCGCCACCTCTTCTTCCTCCACTGGAGAGAGAAAGAGAATAGGGAAGGCGGAGAGGGAGAGATCGCTCCTCGTTCCTCATCGGATCTCGGGCGAGCCTTACGTCGCCAGGATCCACGTGCTCGGATACTTTGGATCGCCGGCCCGCCCGTCGATTGTCCGCCGTCGTGTCCTCATTCGAAATTGCTGCGGGAAACGATCGCGACGGCGATCAGCGGCGGTGCGTGCGATTTTCGCGAATTCGGGCTTGATTTCTAGCATCGTATCTTGCATTTATCTGATAATCTAGGGGTTTTGCTCTCGGTATGGTGCGTGGTGTTGGCTTTTAATGGTGGAGTTTGAGCTTCTTTAGAGAAATTTGATCTTTCCTTTATTTGCCTGCCGGATTTAGGTCCAAGCTGTTATTTTTTGTCCGACCGACGAATATTCTTGCCGGATCTAGCTGCCTTTCTGCTTTTAGGATTTATTGCAGCTAAAAATTTAAAATTTTCTCCCTTTTTTTTATTATGTATTCATTTTCTAATGTCTTTCTTTGGTTTACGAAATAAATATATTTGTGATCGAAAAGGAACTGTACGACTGCAGTAGTTTCAACTGGTTTTTTATAGTAGGGCTTGATGATCTAATTGCTGTGCTATTGAGCTTGTAAGTCTGGTTAGGTATGATGGAACGACAGTGTTAACCGATTGTGAATAGCTTGTCAGTAAATATAGCATATTTTATTTGATCATATTATTAGAGATACTTTTCAAGATCTTGTTTCTTCTTGCTGGGGATATCTTTTATCCTTGCAATGCTGTTAGGAATTGAAGATTACAAAGGGCACTTAACTTTTAGGTAGTGTTTGAAATAGGGGATAAGAGCGGATATCCCCTGGATAGGGGATATCTCCTGGATAGGGGATATCCCCTCTTATTCCCAAAAGTAGGGGTGCAACTTGGGCTCATAAAACTCGGATTTTCCTCAACCCTAACCCTAACCCTATTTGTAAAATGTCAACCCTAACCCTAACCCTAACCCTATTTGTAAAACCCAACCCTAACCCTATTTTAAAAATCGGGTTCGGGTTGAGTTTCGGGTTGGAATTCGGGTTGACAGAAAAAAAAAATGACAATCTAAAACAAACAAGCTTTACATTGTACAAACAAGCTGAAGTTTGAAACAAACAAGCTTCACATTTCAAATTACATGTCTAAAAATATACATCTTTTACATAAGACTAAACAAAAAAAAGTATATTCTTAAACCAAAACATATTCAAAGTAATCCAAATGTTGCATAACATTTCAATAGCCACCATATGCATTGATGAAGTCACCTTATCCTTCAGAAGTAGAAAATATTGAGATGATATAAAGAGCCAGTTAGAAGACCAGATAAGTCTAGTATGAAAGATCTTTTCCATGTAGCGAGACTGCATTCGCTATCTAAAGCTCTCTTATTTTTTACTCATCACCCCTTTCCTAGATGTTTTAGTTTTCTGCTCATCACCTCTTCCCAGATGCTTTCATAAAATTTTGGCAAACTTCATATTAGAAGTTACAACTCAAAGAAGATAATTAAAAAACATAAAGATACTAGTTTGGCCCACCAACATTACATGATAAAATGCAATGGTTAAAGGTATATTGCTCATTTTAAATGGTAACGAAGGTTCTGATGAAATGTTCATACCAAGAATCATCACTTCCACAAAACTATTATCAGCTCTACATACTTTAAACCTAACAAACAAGGCTAAATCATCACTTCTACAACACAAGTGGGCATGCTGCTTGTGACTTTGCGGGTTCGGATTTTCTCGGGTTCGGGTTGACTGCAACCCTAACCCGGCCCAAGTTGCAAATCGGTCCGGGTTCAACCCGGATCTTTCGGGTTCGGGTTAAGCAAATTAGAGTTTAAGTACTGCTGCAAATCGGGTTCCGCGGGCCGGGTTCGGGTTGAACCCGGCCCAAGTTGCACCCCTACCTAAAAGCCATAACTATAAGGGATAGCTGGGAATAAGGCTATGTTTGATATTATGGATAAGGGAAGATATTCCTTGGATATCCCTTCTTATCCCCAAATGCTATAGCTACAGGGGATAGTGCTGAAAAAGTTTAACCAGAAGGGATAATCCATATTTAACCATGGGTTATCCCTGAACTTATGCCCTAGGGAACCCAGGAATAACTAAAGTTATCCCTTGATGGCAGAGTGGTAATTTTAAAAAGGTGCTTATCCCCTCAGCTATCCTCTGGATAAATGCTATCCTGTACATTTATCCAGGGATAGCCAAAAAGCTATCAAACACAGCCTAAAGTTAACCAAAGGGATAATTCATGGTTAACCATGGTTAATCATGGGATATTCCCTTAATTTATTCCCTAAAAAAAATGTAGGAATAGCTGGTTATCCCTCCAAATAAGAGTAAAAAAAAAGTTATTCTATGGATTTACCTTTTTGCATTTGATATGATCAATGGGATAGCCAAGGGATATTCCTAGGGATAGCCAGGGAACAAACTCTATCCCATACATTTATCCATGGATAATATTTTTTTCTATCAAACACTACCTTAGAGATGAAGCAGACATAGGTTCTACAAGTAATAAAAGAGGGAAAGGTAGAACCAAAAAGAGCATATCGAAGAAAGTTCATGAATTTTGTGAGGCAAGTGATGGGATGAATTGATATGGTATGGACATTTCTTACGAAGTCCTAAAATGAATGGGACCCAGAACTTTTGGGGAAATAACTCCTGATTATGTGCTTGAGATACATTGCTTTATCCCAGGTGTATTCTAAATATGTGAATGATTCTCTGTCGCAAACTAGCCTGCTAAAATATGAGATGGAGCTTATTGGCATGTTTGTGATTGTTGATGTGGACTGCTACTTGTCACTAGCAGGGTTGTGAATTCTATTAAGAAGTGGGATTGCAGTAATGATATGGCTACAGTACGAGTAGCATCCTTTGTAGAAGACCGGAGAATGATTGTATTGTCATTGCAATTGTGGAATTAACTAATAGCATCTGGTAGGATGTTTGGTACTTAATTTTAGGGATTAAGAAATGGGTATCCTGCTAAGAATATGAAGTGCAATGGTTCCTTTAAGTCTCTACAGGGCCGGTGCAGCATGTTCGTTTGTTTGTGTACCAAACAACCAAGCATTCCACTAAATCCTGGCAAAATTGGATAACAACATGTTCATTTTGTTGGAGTTGATACTCATTAACTTAGCCATGTTGTAAGCCGAGAAGTAGGGACAGAAAAGTGGCACTGGAAGAATGGTCATACCCAGTGTCATAGTTCAGGTTGTCACAGGGAATATAAATGGGGATGCAGTTGAGGAACATTCTGGACTATTAGAATGTTTACCTATAAAAGTGTAATTCTTAAAATCTTCCAGCAATCAAGCCATTCCATCGAACATCCAGGCAACAGCTTTATTTATTTATATTTTTAAATCTTTGGACCTGTTTTTCAGTTTCAAAAAACATCGTCTTGCAAAAGCATTAGTTTGGGACTGAATATTTATTTGTTGCAGAGATTTCTTCAACTATAACCCGTGCAATCTTATGGTTTTTGATAACAGGTTTTGGAGAATTAGTTCAGATGCAGTCAAATCTCGAAGATGCTGTCCATAAATGTAAGAAAGGAAAATCTAAATCCCTATGGCCTTCAAGAAATAGTCGGAAAAGGTCATGGGATACTGTTGAGGCTGATGCAGAGACTGGAGGTGACCAATCTATTGAAAGTGCTTCAAAACAGTTAGTGCTTTACAACCATAGTACAGGTCAAGATGCTCTTGCAGCTACTGATTGCACAGAGAATCATATTTCATCGTTCCAAAATTTTGTAGTGCCAAATTCTTCTAGCCGAGTTCTCCCATCTGTTGGGGCATTCACCGTCCAATGTGCTGCATGTTTTAAATGGAGGCTTATTCCAACAAAAGAGAAGTATGAAGAAATTCGTGAAACTATCTTGCAAGAACCTTTTGTGTGTGAACGAGCCCGCGAGTGGCGGCCTGATATATCATGTGAAGATCCAGCAGATATATCTCAGGATGGTAGTAGACTCTGGGCAATTGATAAACCTAACATTGCTCAAACACCTCGTGGCTGGGAAAGGTTGCTTCGAATCAGAGGTGAAGGAAGCACTAGATTTGCAGATGTGTATGTTTTTGCTCTTGTTCTTTCTTTATCTTTCAGAATTAAGTTGGTATTCCTCATTAAAGAATTGCTTGTTATTTTCAACTGAAAATTTATACTCTATCCTCTTCTAAATATGCTTCTGCTGTCATAATCATATATCGACTTTTGCACAAGTGTTGATTGTAATTTGCCAAAGGCATTTGCAAACATGATAAGCATGCAAAGCTTTGAATTCACATTGTTAGAACAAGAAAAGCTTTGTATCATTTTGCAATATTTTTAGAAAAATGCAGTTTCTCTTTTGCTGTATCTTGAAGTAAAACTGTTTTATGAAAATATAATTGCTATTGTATGTGGTTTGCTATACACACTCGCTTCTTTCCCTCTATGCATTTAAGTCTATGCATGATCTTCTTTTTTTAATGGAAATCTAGGTCTCCAAACCCGATCATGTTTTGTCCTTGCCAGTTATGTCATGGGGTTGATAGAGATATAGACTAAAAGACATGCTTTATGTTATGTCTTTATATTTTAATGAGAATTCATTTTGAGCCATGTGTGCCATTTACTATATATGTGCATGTGTCTAGTATTTACAAAGAGTATTTGATCTAGTGTGTAGAGTATGGCTTACACACAGAAGATTAGATCATCGGTTCTTTTGGAATACAAGTTTATTGTTCACAGTTTTAGATGGAATTGGACACACCATCAGTAGAACTGTAGCACAAATTTTTAGTAGGTCTGTCTTGACTACGGAGAATGGTTTATTCTAACTATTTGTGCTAATACACTTTGTGTGTATTGAACAGGACCCAGTTGAGTTAATTATTTATACTGATTTTATAAATAATTTAAAACTCATGAATATTATGATTACTTATGTTCTTAATCCGAATTCTATTTCTAGACACGTGTATGTAGTGATTATTGCTTGATTACACATAGAGTGAGATTCTATATGAGTCAATAAACTCAGTGGGTTGGGCAATAACATATATATATGGTGAATATTAATAGTTGAAGGAATCCACGTCCTGTTAATTTGGATTGATGATATCCCCTTGAGAAAGCTTATAAGTTTTGATTGTATCAAATCTTGCAAGTGGATTTTGAATCCGATACATCAAATAAGTTAAGTGGATAAGTCTCAAGGATAATAAAAGCAAATTAAATTATATTATCAGTAATTAAATTTAATTGATGGATATCTGTAATCTTAACGTGGGGAGATAATAAGTATTTAATATTAAAGGCTCGAAAATATAAATTCGAATATGATTAGGAGTACAATTATAATTCTTTAGTGGAATGAATTATAATTTACGTAATTGAATCCTAACCCGGGGTAGGATTACGTGGGAAGTCCTTTTCATATTTGCCTATTGGTTCCTGTTGTAGCCCTATAAATACTCTCTCAGTTGGTTGCTAGGGTTAAGGTTTTTTAGGAAAAAGAAAAACAAGAAACCCTAGGTCGGCCGAGAGATCCCACCATCTTGTGAGAGAAGGAAGGTATTTTCGGGAATACGGCGGAAGGCTAAAAGGTTGAGGTCGAGCAATTGAATCAAAGTGTTACAAAGTTCAAATATGAAGGTATGATCTTATACTCATAGATTAGAACGGTAAAAGTTTTTTGTATTACTCATATACGCTATAGCCGTGATCTTTGGGGTATTCCGCGCTCCCCAACAGGGGTAACTAAGCTGACTGTAACTTTGCTCTGCATTTGATGTCTGATGCTTGAAGATCATGTGCACATTTTCTTGTTTTTCATTTGTTATTGTCAAACAACTCGAGTAACACTATATTAAAAATCAAAGCCCATCATGCTGCATCACAAATATTTAAGTAAACTGCAGAAGTCATCAAATATTTAAGTAAGTATTTTGATATTCTGCAACCCATAAGTGGAATTTGGAAATAATTGACACAGATATCAAATCAAAGCATGCTGCTTGCAGCCTGATGAAACTTGTAACCTTCAGGCTTGTCATTCTGGTTATGACTAGAGTCATGCACATATCTTATTAGTCGTTGAAGAAGTTTATGCTTGGAACAATCTGGTGAATCACTAGGTCATGGCAGGTGAATTTGGTCTTTTATAGTCTCTTGCATTCTATGAACTTTGTAAGAATTAATTCAAATGGAAATGTGCATTGCTTGCATGCTTCTTGATAAATTTGATTCTTATAATTCTTATTTGTGCACTCAAGATTAAAAAAGGTATCCCAATGCGCGAGGCTCTCACCGCTATAGAGTCTGACAAGAGTTAGATGTATACAACCTTACCCTCACTTGTAAGGAGGCTGTTTTCACGTTTTGATCACCCATATTATGCTGGAATAACCTTGTCATTGTGCCACAGCCCAGCTCTGTTTGTGCACTTGAGATAAGTGATGAAATTCTTTAGTGCATCATTTAAATGATATAGATAATTAAGTTGAAAATATTTCCTCTGTCTATAGCCTTTATCACATTAAAATATTGGCTAGTTTTGAAGGCATTTGGGTCCCTAGAGGAATACTAATATTTCATCAATTTATAGCCTTTATTGCATTTCATGCAGACAAGTCTCTAAGGCCTTGTTTGGTTGTTGGCATTTCTTATCCAGTGATAAGATATGTTTTAATCTGTGTACAGCCAAATAAAGAGGAGTTTGAGGAGAATTTATGTAACAGGAAGGGAATATTTAACCATAATATGAAACTTTGATCCTTAATAATCTGCATAAGAAAATCACCTCTCAAATGGAATTTATAATCCTAAATTTTCAGGGATTATGGCCTCCAGATGGCTCGGATCTCAGTGCCTCCTCCTTTCCAACTGATTCTCCCTTTAAAAAATTAATTAGTCCTTTTCTGATGAATAACGTAGCCTGCCATCCAAACGTGCTCTAAAGGTACCCAGGCCTGCAGAATAAAAACGTTACAGTTTGCTTGGCGACTCTTTAGTCTATTTCAGTTCTAAGTCTTTTTATTTTCTATTTGGAATCTTTGTGCAATGTCATTTTTGCATATCGGAATGCTAGCCATTTTTAGTGTAGTCCAATGGTGGCTTGAATTGTCAGTCACTTATTATTGGCAACTAAATAAATCATTGTTCCAGGATTGGTGGATCAGCCAGGTTCAATTTAAATGTGTCACTCTCTTGGTCTCTTAATTAGGCCAGGTTTTTGTATATTGCTGGCTTCATTCTGGCCCAGGCTGAATGACGATCTGGCTGTTTTGATAATGCTATGGAAATCTATTCTGACTTTCAATGGTTCTATGAATTCTTTGTTGTAGTTATAAACTGAGTTGATAATGCCTTAGTTGATAGGATTATATGGTGATCTTGATATCTTTTATGTGGGTTCTGGGGATGTCAATTGGACAAAAATCACCCAGGCTGCTTAACTTAATTGTAGGTTAGCAGGGAACCCCTATAATCAGAAGGGATGTATCTCGATTGCTCTACTCTATCATTGAAGTTTAATAAATTTTCATCACATTACTTTGTGGAGTGCTTCTTATGTTACCGTATACCTGTTTGATTATTTTTGTCCGCTTATATGTATGAAAATGTTACTGGTGCGTGTCCAATTGCTGTTATGGTAGAATCAAGTAACTCATCAAGGCAAGGTAACATTGTTCTTCCCTCTATTTTGAGATTTGCAGGAACTGAACTGTGCCAAAGTAAATAGTGTTTTGGATGTTTGATCCTAAAAGATTTTCAATTTTAAAGCAAGGTTTACTAGTTCTCAAGGCCTGAAGCAATTTTGTTCCTGATATCCTCTTCTTGTTGGAAATTGTGAAGAGCTCTTTCCCATAAAAACCATGTAGTAGTCATGTGCTATGGACCTTTTAGCCCATCTTTTCCTTCCTCAAATCAACTAGAAAAAGGACGTTATTAAAGTTTTTCGTGTTGCAAAATTGTGTATGAGAGAGGGCTCCATTGATGATGATGAAGTACATCAAGATCATGAAGAATAACCATGCAAACTTATTGTTGACATTTAGGAGAATTTCATTGTGGACTACAATGAATCTTTTCCTTTGGTTGAAATTAAGGGGCCTTATCATGATAAGATTATAAAAACTTGTCAATTGATGAGTTGGAGGCAGAGCTGAAAAATTCTTTTTCAGCTCGCTAGTCTCCAGCTTTGAGACCTATATATGTCAACTTCCTTGGATTAGCAAGGAGAAAATTTGTTCTTCTCATCATGAGTGTGGGTATGAAGTTAGAGGGCATCAGTGATAACGGAGCATCGCATGACTTTAGAACACTTGATATTCTTTTCGAAGTTTCTCAGTCCTTATTGTGGGAAGGATCGCATGGTGAACTGTGCCAAGTCTTATCATTCATGATTGATAATGAGGTTGTTCATGATGACGGTGTTGTTAATAAGGTTGCCATTGATCACAAATTGCAAGGAGGCAAGAGTGATAATATAGGTAGGATTGCCTATGTGCCTGGATATAGCTGCACTACCAAGGCACCTAGTGCTTTCTAGGCTACTATGTGAGGTGGCCACTTGGAGGCTAAGGTTGGTGCCTAGGCAAAGCACCTAGCCACCTTTAAGCCACTTTATTACTAGGGGGTTACTATTTCTAATTTTATTGGAAACTTTAAATTTTAGGAATCTTTATGCGTTGTGTGTATGTTAAGTGACGGGATTAAAGGCCCTCTTTGTTTCAGTCCATCTTGGAGGTCTTGTCCTACTTAAATTGGAGAGAGATTGGGTCTTGGGATGCATTTGAGACCTGGATCTTTCTGGATCAGGTCCTCAAATCTCCTAGCATCTTAGGATGCCCCTTTTTGTGTTTATTTTTTTAGTTTTTTTCCCCTTCATTTTTGTTGTTAGTGGTCATCTCAATCCATCTTGTATCATCTTTGTATCATATTGACTTGGCCACAAATTAGAGTCGGTCCCAACTATCAAGATTGACGTTTCTGAAGTATTTTTGTTTATTACTAATTTGGGTTATATCTAATGTATTGGAGTGCAATTACCAAATCACTTTAAGACTCTCTAAGACCAAAGCCATCCCTAATATCTAAAAATTACAATCATCCATCAAGCTGCCCTTTCTTAATTCTAGACTCTCCTCTCCGTTGAGCTGAGGGCTAAATGAAAAAGGAAAAGGAGGAAACTTGAAGATCAGGGCTATTATAGTCATGCTAATATATATTAATTTTATGGGTTTTTTTTTTCATGTTACCCTTGAAAATTTACTATTTACATGCATATCCCTATAATTATTTATTTTTGTATGTATACCGTAATAAATATCCCTAATAAATATCTAAATTGCATATATCTCTTAGCAAATTTACTATGCATGCCTACCCTCATAACTTAATTATTTTTACACGTATGCCCTTGCAAATTTATCGTTGGTGTGCATATCCTTATAAATTATTTCTTTTGCATGCATTCTTTTATTGAGTTGAGGGTATACAAGTAAAAGAAATAATTTATAAGGTATGCACACACCCACACAATGTGCGTACATAAAAATAGTAAATTTACGAGGATACATATATAATTTAAGATATTATAATTTTGCAGGATTTTTAATAGCAGGTGCCAACCTGGCTGCCTAGGTGTTCCATCTAGCCATTAAAGGTGCAACCACCCTAGCATTTTGACAAGTTTCCAACGTAAAACCTATGAATTTATTGTTCCAAACCATCTAAACAGGTTATTTTAAAAAAATTGTTGGTTCATAATCGATGCTTTCCCAGTTACATGGCTTGCAACAACATTCTTCCAGGTTTTTTTAAATATTCAATGTCAGTGAGAATCCATAGCAACCATGCTTCACAGGTTATAAAGCACAAAATCCATCAACAATAATGCTTCAGACAGAGGAAGCATTTTGAACCATCTTCTTTTCTTTTCTTTTGCTTTTTTTTTTCCCCGAGGCATGTGGACCCATCTTTGCAGTTTTTGTACTGTATGGGCGGCAAGATGCAATGTGAGATATCATTTCATTGGATTAGAAGGTTTTCGATGTGTGATCAAGTGGTCCATCTTATAAAACAGAAAAATATTGTTAGGATGGAGAAATACAGGCTGATCCCCAAGCGATATGATGATAGACTTCATGATGAAAATAATATGGTTTAATTTTGTGGAAGATAATGTGTACAAGTAAATTCCTGGTCCAGGTTATTTTTACGTTGAAATATGTAACATGGAGTAATGTATCATCAATTGTTCCTATGCAAGTTAGGAACTGCTATAGTATGCCTGCCATTGTATGTGCTATCTGCATTTGGTCTTTATTGACATGAGAAAATAAGTGGCGAAGGGGAAAATGCACAAGGGAAACCTATAATTTTAACATTTTAGCTTTTTCATTATCATCTGCGAATGCATGGGATTGTCCCAACACTCATAAAATTTTTGTCTCATCCATGATGTAACTCAGGTCAAACTACATAATTCTTGCTGGTGAATGCATTCTGAAAATACGTATCGTGCTATTTAAAGAAATAAAAAAAATTTACATTATAAATCAAAACAAATGCAAGAAGCTCTAATTTTGATATAATTAGTAAATTAATAAAAAATAATATCTGGAGGGGTCGTGTAAAACTCTACCTATATAATGATTCTTAATGCTATCATGGGGGCTGAGGATGAGAATTGGAAGTTGTCATAACAAGGCCATAAATATTGGGCTTCAAAATTCTGGAGGTTTAATTTTAGGAATCCTAAGCTGCATCAATCTGGATACCAGGCAACATTTGATCTTATGAAAATCAATGAATTTTGTAAGAATCTTCAGTTTGTACAGCAATAGGTAAAGAAGGATTATGAGATTTTCCAGGTATAATGCTTTAGATTCAGGAGCTCAGTGTCATTTCAGATTCATAGAATCAATATCTCCTTGGGAAAACATTATGAGAACTTCAGTGAAGAGAGCAAAGTTATGTCTAGTGCATGTAAACTTTCCACAACAAGGCACTTCTCCAAAAAATGATTTTTAAAGTTCTTCGTTTGTAACTTCTGCTATTTACTCAGCTTTTTTTGAAAAAGGAAAAAGAACATTGTATCTTGAGGTGAATCCACTTTGTTGCATAAATATGTCCCATTATGATGCCAGCATACATCTTTTCTGAGCCCATCATTGCTGTTGGAGACTTTGCTTTAAAGGAGGGGGAAGAAACAAAATTTCTGTCAAACTTCCTTATCTTCTTTCTTGCGGACAATTCTGTTTTTGGCTCCTTTTACTCTCTCTCTCTCTCTCTCTCTCTCTCTCTCTCTCTTTGTGATCTTGATTCTTTTATTCATGGGCTAAAATTTTACCTTTTGGTCTATACTAGAAAACCGAGCTCTCCTCTCTCTCTCTCTCTCTTCTCTCTCTCGATTCTATTATTGCCGAGCTTAAAATTTTACCTTTTGGTCTATATTAGAAAACCGAGAGCTTTCAAGATTACAACTACTTCTACAAAGGTTGATCTATAGTTGAATTTGTCATTGTTTCAACCATTGATTTATACACTCTAGATGCTTAATAACAATTCTTTTTGTGATATAAATAATTTGCACTTACGTGAAAGATTGGGCTCTCTTAGCCTTTCATTTGGTGCTTAAGTGAAATCATTTCCTTTTTACTGTGTGGTGGCATGGCATGTGTTGATGTTCTCTTAGGTAGTGTTTGAAATAGGGGATAAGAGGGGATATTCAGAGGATATCCCCTCTTATTCCCAAAAGCCATAACTATAAGGGATAGCAGAGAATAAAGTTAACCAAAGGGATAATCCATGGTTAACCATGGGATATCCCCTCAATTTATTTCCTAGAAAATGTAGGAATAGCTGGTTATCCCTCCAAATAAGAGTAAAAAAAGGTTATCCTATGGATTTACCTTTTTGCATTTGATATGATCAATGGGATAGCCAAGGGATATCCCTAAGGATAGCCAGGGATAAACTCTATCCCGTACACTTATCCATGGATAATATTTTTCCTATCAAACACTACCTTAGTTTGTTAGACTTACATTAGATTTTTCCAATATCTTGGTAGAATTTTTTGATGGGCAGAGGGAAGTTGATTTTGGCAGTACGGGGAGAGTTATGCATTTATCCTGTTGTCAGTGAGAGAGATGGTTAGTCTTATTAGATCAAATGATGTGGCATGTGCAAATGAGAGCATATTCTGTGATTTTCCTGGTTCAGTACCTTCTTAGAACTTAAAATTAAATTCAATGGTAGTTATTAGAAATCCTGGATCTTTTGGCATGACCCAACCATTATGATGCAACCATGTCGTCAATACCATCTGGGCATGTTGGAGTGAAGACTTGTCCAGATTGGCAGAAGGAAATGTTCTTAAGTGATTCTTTTGGCCAAAAGAAAACTGTCTGTTACATTTGTCATTATAGCTTCCAGGGAATTTCTATTTTACCATACTTCATTTCATAGTCAATTTTTTTTTTTTAATCTTTCTGTTAATATATGCACATGTTAAAAATAACTTTCTGCTTATGCAAGCAGCAGGCAACACCTTTGGAAAACTTTATTTCTATTGTGAATGCCAATGCAATTGTGGAATGCAGTTTTAAATTATGTATGTTGTATTGATATGTAAATTGAGCTGTCAAGTGTTAATTATAACTCTGATATTTTTCCAGGTATTATGTATCTCCAACTGGGAAGAAACTGCGGTCAATGGTTGAGGTTGAAAAGTATGAATGAAATTTCTTGCTTTCGTGCCTAATAAAGTGTTTCATGACTGTAATCATGCATTTCCATTCTTGATTCTTTGTATTCTGGCTTTAATTTGGATAAATTCACATTCTGTTTGATTTGTGAACAAATTGTGCGTTTGCAGGTATTTGAAGGAACACCCAGAGGATGGTGTCAATATATCTCAGTTTTCATTTCAGATCCCGAGACCTCTGCAAGAGAATTATGTGAGAAAACGCTCTTCACGTGTGACAAATCCTTGTGACTGTGCTGGCCTGGGATTGCCCAGGCCCTTTGAACCTGAAGAAGGTATACTGATATAATCGAAGTTACAGAGAAGTTTTAGTGTTCTTGTAAAATCTTCCTTACTACAAAATTGCCCTGCAAGTTCTCTGTGCTCTTGGTCTTTCTAGCAATGAATAAAATCTTATACCAACTTTGGGATTGTGCTATCTAACAATTGCCTTATTTGCTGCGATATCTGCTTTCTGAGATATAGCTCTTTATCTTAAAGAAATGTTCTGTCTTCTGTGATTACGATGTGAGCTGAAAGGGCAAGGGAAGAATCAATTCCAACTATAAACTGTTGGCACGTATGCAGTTTCTTGGAAAGCACGCTGTGATTTATATATTCTTTATGGCTTATGCACTCCAGTGTTGTGTCTGCAGATAAAAACTCTTGACAACTAGCTTTAGTACATTATCCAAGAAAATATGAGATATCTTGCAGCCTTTTTTGGGGACTTTTCATCAGTTAGTTCGTAAAATGTTCGTAATATTCATGCTTTTTACTCAGTCTCATTATATCTCATCTATTATCTTGATATTTCTGATTTTTTCTGTAGTTCTTCGAATAAATTTACCTGGATAATGCCAGTTTTGATAATGTCTTAATAAAAGATTGTATTTTTTTTCCCTTGGTTCTAGGAGATTGAACCTCTCTCTGGAACGTTGACCTCACAACCATGTTTCTAGTATGCTAATTTTATGCGTGGTTGTTCTTGCTGCAGTGATTCCTCTATCCTGGGCAGCTCCCCTTCTAGAAGGGAGCTTCAGAGTAGCAGCGTGGGTTCATCAGTTACTCATTTTGAGGCGCCTGGTTGCTCCCCTCCTAATGAACCAGCACCATTTCCACAAGCAAAGAAAGCTACCCCGTCTTCATCCAGACGTGTACAAAATAGTTCTGTGCCTGACCAGCCAAAGCTCAAGTCAGAAGACAGTTCAACGATCACTAAATGATGCTTCTTCCTATGAGTTGCAGGGCAGAGTCTCCCCTGCCTTTCTGCTGTGTTTGTGATGCTATTTGTTTTCCTTAGCAAAAGGGAATGATAGGTATAAGCATATATATAGGCAAGGAGAGTATGCCTTTTTGTTAGCTTGTTTATGGAATGAACAAAGTTTTGCTACACAGAGAAACCAACTTATAAGGTATTCCAAGTATGAATGAAATTACAGCAATTAAATTAGCTTTCACTGTTCCTGAGCTGCTTGTTTTTTTGTGTGCCTGGATGATAACTTTGAATGCTCTTGAGAGAACCGGACGTTTTTATCGCTGGAGACTCTTTGAACTGCAGAATTGGGTTAAAAGAAATGCTATTATTAAGCTGTTCACATTGAAGAGGACAATGGTATTGATGGCTTACATCCACTTGTGTCAATTTGCATGTGCGACAGGCATATGAAAAAAAAAAAAAAAAAAAAAACTGTAGAAAAAGAAGAGAGATTAAACAGAATTTGGCTGGCCTGAAACTTTTACAGGCTGCAACTGATTTCAGCTCAAGGCATGTATTGGAGCAGAGAGGCATGGATGGCTCCAGTATTTGGATGGCTTAGTATTTCACCTAATGTTGAAAGATTGTTCTTTCGTTATTGTCGTGATTTATGCTTATTTTTAGCTGGTATACTCATGATTTTGAGGGTAAGAATTGGACGATGATGAGTGTTGAGGTGTTGGAAAGAGCTATGTTTGTGCTGGGAAGGGGAAGTTGGGGTGGAGCTGAGAGATTTATCAGTTAGCTGTTAGTATTTTTTTTTTAATCGTAAAAAAAAAAACTTATTTGCTGATTGGCAACCAGCTGTGGCTTTGACATCTTCTATGTAAATCGAGAAAGTGCCAAAAAATATTATTATAAATTATTTTATTTGTAAATTATTATGATAGTATTTTGATATTATATTATATTATCATATTTTTATATGATATTAATATCATCATTGTAAAATTAATATAATAAAATATTTATCGTTATATTATTAGTTGTTATATTATAATATATTGTTATAGTTGTATTATAAAATTATAACATATGATAATATGGTACTATAATGTACTAATATTATTAGTTGATAATATTACATTATTGTCTCATTTCACACAACATAATTATATTATAATTATACTAATATTTCATTCAGTATTTATGATAATACTATAAACTAATTATTATAATTATATATAATTATATTATTGTTATGTTATAATATTAATATGATTGATTTCTCCGTTTAATAGAATTTTCAGCTTTTAGTTAAAGCTTGTGATTTCATGGTTTTTATAATATTATATTTTTAATATGAAATTGATTGAAAAATTTACCATATATTTCTTTTTCTTTCTAAAGGAAACTTGAAATTTTCTTGTCAGTGGCTTTGCATCTTTTATGGAAAAAAAAAGAAGAAGTAAGCTAGGGATCGTCATCAACATCTTTTATTCTCTTTTGCTGAAAATGCAAAAGCTTGTAGGAGCAAATCGGTAAAAATTATTTAATGTATATAAAAAATCTTGTGTTATGCTGAATGATCAAACAGTTGACGTTTATGTATGATGTATTTTTATATAAATATAAAAAAAAAATATGATATTATTTGTTGTATGATGAATATTTTATAAAATTATTAATATTATGATGAAAATATATTTTGGTCCTTGAATATTATTAAATTTTATTTTATTTTTGAATTTTAAAAATGTTACGTAGCTAATGTTTTCTTATATAGATCAATTGAAATTAAAATTAATTAATCTATGGTTACGTTTGGTACATTGCCAGCAATCCTAAATGGTAATGTGATTCCTATAAGATAAATTACCATTGGATGGATTGCTAGCAATATTGATTACTGTGTTTAGTATACTGATAATGTTACAATAATATGATATTGTGTTGGTATGACAAACAGATTACCAGTATATAACATCAAATTCCTAAAATACCCTAAATCAAATTTATATACAAAATCAAATCTATTAAAAAATTTCAAAATATTCCAAATACCCCTAAATCAAAGTATTTATATATAAGTAGAAGATACTAGATTTATTTTTTTAAGATTAAAATATATTTTTAATCTTTAAACATTTATTCAAATTTTTTTTGATTCTTAGACTTCAATTACCATAATTTATTTTTATATTTTAAAATAATTTATTTTTTGATATTTTGTTATATAAAATTAATTAAGATCAATAGAATAATTGATATTTTTTTTTATTTTTATTTTAAATATTAATTAATTAAAAAATATTTTCAAAAAAAAATTATTAAAAAATAAAAAAAAATTAATTTTTAATTAATTTAATTAAAAAAAAAATTAAAAAAAAATAAAAAATTAAAAAAAAATTTAAAAATTAATTTAAAAAATAAATAATAAATTAATTTATTTTTAAAAATTTTAATTATTAATTTTAAAAATAAATTTTTAAATTTTAAATTTTTAAAATTCAATTTTTAAATTTATTTTTTTTAATTTTTTTAATTTTTTTAAATTTTTTAATTAAATTTTTTTTTTTAAGATTTTTTTTTATTTTTTTTTTTTTTTTTTTTTCTTTTCATATTTTTTTCTTTTTATGGACGAATAATATCACGGTTTATTTTTGTTTGGAGATATGAGAAAAGAGATAACGGAGGCAAGAGGACAAAAGAGAGAAAAAAAGGAATACTTTTGTTTGAAGAAATGGATAATTTTATTTTTATAAAAAAGGTCGTGGTAATTTTGTCAAAAAAAAATTTTATTAGATTATAATATAGCCGATAATGGATAACCACCTCTCTAGATTACTATTACATGATAGATTATTATTCAAAATATGTTTGGGATATCCGATGGAGCTTTTTTAAATTATCGATAATTTGGATAGATTACCTACTACCAACGCTTGGTATATAACATATCGAAATAGCATATTAACTATTTTCTTTAATTTAATTGGTTTACAATGTTAAAATGCAATATCTAAAATGTAACAAATGAGCGTTTGAGGATAAAAGATAAATTTCAAGTGGAAGTTTAAAGATCAAAGGTATATTTTAGTCTTACATTATTAAACTTTTAAATAAAATCTCGAAGGTAAGGGTCTTAGTAAGATGTTGATAAACTGGTACTGGCATGGGAGTGATGCGTTGCTTTACTTGCCAGCATGGCAACTTTTCGTTGACCTTATCCAGGGTCAAGCATGCATGAACCAAAAAAATATCCATGATAGACTCTTTCTAAAAGAGGATCTTTTTTTAGTTTGGATGAGGAGAAAAATCTGCTCGCGAGATTTCCGGAATCTTTCAACGATTAGATATGACGATATTAACGCTATTACAGTTGGATAAACATCTTATCGCTCATCCATCTTACTATTTTTTAGGACATAATACTAAAACAATTGGATAAGCTTTGAAACCAATGAAGGTTTTCTTAAAAATAAAAAAATAAAATCTAAATTTTATAGGAGAAACATCTTGGCAATTTACAGCAAATTAATAGGAGTCTGGTTCGGGAACTGGTGATATCCTTTTTATTAAATCACACGTATTCTTCTCCATCTCCATCTCCATTTCATAGTTCTTTCGCTGATCACTCGATGGCGTTATCCTCTTCCCCCGAGAAGAAGCAAAAGATTGGGAATGGTGGAGAGCGGAAGCACTTGATCTTCGCGTATTACATCACCGGTCATGGCTTTGGTCATGCTACCCGTGTCGTTGACGTACATCCTCCTCTTCCTAGATCCTTCTTAGCTTTATTTTTTTCTCTTTTTTTTTTCTAAAATATTTTTAATACATTGGATCGATAGAGCGCCAATAAAAGATAAAAAAAATGCGGTCACTGCATTTTTACCCGCTTCGCTGCCGTAAATTTCGATGAGCATTGCTTGCCGTGCGACGACCTCATTCTCTTTATTTATTTATTTATTTATTTAATACATACTATATGTTCTTTTCTCCCGTCTTTCGTCTCCTCTTTCTTTCCTGCTAACTCTTTGAGGTTTTTCGATAGGGTTTTTGGATTTCTGTTTTTAAATCGCGTTTATTGAGATATAAAAGTTTGAGGAGGTAATGAGGATTCCCGACGGAAATGGAGAGGTCTCCGTTTCTCGCGAGCACCTCGTCTTCGCCTTCTACATCACCGGCCATGGGTTCGGCCACGCCACCCGCGTCGTCGAGGTGCACCGATCGCACTGTGCTTTCTTATCTTTTCTCTCTTCCTTTTCCTTTTCCTTTTTTTTTTTTTCGTTCGCAAAAATTTGGCCCTTATTCTTTAGTTGTTATACCCCCATTTTCTTTATTTTTTCCTTTTCTTTCAATGATTTAGTTTCTGTGTCTAGTCTCTTGGAAATGTCTGGAAAAAAAAAAAAAAAAACAATAAAGTGTGATCTGGAACTTTTTTTTTTTTTTTTATCCGCAAGATGCGATCTGTAACCCGATAATTGCCGAAATGAACTTCTATAGAGAACAGTGACCTTGTAGTGGTGCTGAAATTAAGAAGAGTCGTAGGAGGGTGGGAGCCTTTCGAATAAATTAATCCCAAAATTTTTGGATAAACTTTTAGAAAAAGTGATCTTTTTCATTATGCCCTAAATCTCGGGATATTCGAATCGGTTGGTCTCTCCCTTCTTTCCCTGTATAATTCCGCTGACAATTTCCGGGCGAATAAGGAGTTGGTTTTTATTTCTCTTCTTTCTTTCTTTCTTTTAAGGAATTCTAGCTTTGAGCCGAGAAGTCTTCCTTTTATTTATTTATTTGGTGTGGGGGGAATAAACGGTCGTTTTTTAATTCGATTTCTAGTTAATTTGAGTGGTGGATAGGATTGTAAGCGTGCTTGGTTGATAAAAAAGAATGAATCATTACATTAAGACATATCTCAGTCCAGGAATTTAGGAGGAAGGTGTAATAACAATCAAGTTGTAAAGATATTTCTTTAATTCCTCCATGATTTTAACTCGAACATGTATTAGAACTATCGAAACAGAGACTCCAATTTGAGTTGTAAACCCTGATCTACGGATTGCTTTGGCAGCTGTGTGGCGATTTGAGCCTTTTGACTACCGTTGATATCATAGAAGCTGGAGAAATATAATATGAGATGAATTATGTGACAAGTTCTTTTCTCGCAGGTTGTGCGACATCTCATTGCTGCAGGGCATGATGTTCACGTGGTCACAGGTGCTCCAGATTTTGTTTTCACCACTGAGATACAGTCTCCCAATCTCCACATTCGCAAGGTCAGACTGGAAATTGAAGGTGTCTGCAATCGAAATATTCTGATACAAATTATGAACACTGATTGAAATTGTGGAATCTCAGGTTTTGTTGGACTGTGGAGCTGTGCAAGCTGATGCTTTGACAGTAGACCGGCTTGCCTCCTTGGAGAAGGTGTGAATTCTTGCCTGATAAATGTTTCCTGAGCTTCTGTCAATTCATGTGTTCAGCTTGCGCCTTAAAATAAGTACCGTTCCATGACATAATGAATATTTGCATCAAGACTTTCATATTTATAAATGGCTTCCCTTTTCTTCTTATTCTTCCAAATACAGTATCATCAGACAGCTGTGGTGCCCCGAGACTCTATTTTGGCAACTGAAGTGGCGTGGCTGAACTCTATCAGGGCTGACTTAGTGGTAATTGCTATTTCTTCTGCACGTGATTGTTGAAAAGTTGTCTTATTGTGCTATAAGATTTGAATACTTCCACTTAATTCATATTTCTTGGAGAAGAGAATTCTTTGTTGGTTGACATTATTACTGATTTTGCTTTACTGGAGACAGGTCTCAGATGTTGTTCCTGTAGCATGCCGAGCAGCAGCAGATGCTGGCATCCGTTCAGTTTGTGTAACAAATTTCAGGTAACTCATTGTGTTTGCTGTCCTCCAGTTAGGATTTCTAAGATCAGTTTTGAATTTATTATGTATTAGAATTTCTTGCTAAATGTGTAACGATGTGCAGTTTCTGCATGCATCTTTAACAAGGTGTTTATGATGTTCACTTGAAATAGGTCATCTGACTGAATAAAAGCATTCATTTTTTTTTTCTCCTTACACATGAAACATTCAGGATGAATTGTTACAGATAGGATTCATAAAATTTAGGAGAATAAGGGAGGGATAACAATAATGCTCTGTTTGGATGGAGAGAAAGTAGGGAGGAAAGAAAATGGAAGGAAAGAAAATGGAAGGAGAGAAAATGGAGAGAAGAGAAAAGTGTAGAGAAACATTTTCTCTTCTTATGTTTGGATGAGTGGAAAGAAAATAAAGAAGAAAGAAAAATTGATAATTTACAATGATAATACCCTTATTACAAATGCTTACATACTTTTTATCAATGGCCTAATATTTTTTTTTGGAGGGTCAATATCAGAATGAAAAAAATGAAAGAGTACCCTTGAGTTTTTTCTTCGAAATTAGAGATGGTCAATATCGGAATGAAAAAAAATGAAAAAGCACCCTTGAGTGTTCTATCCGAAATCTCTCTAATTTTGGATAGAAAACTTTTAGATGAGGACCACCCTTTTTTCACCCCATTTTCTCTACTCTTCAGTTTTTCCCTCCCTTCCAAACAAGGTAAATTTTATTTTCCCTCCATTTTTTCCTCTAGTTTTTTTCCTTCCTGCATTTCTCTCCATCCAAACATCATGCAAAGCAAGTCAGGGTGTGGTACACACTTGAACTCCTGGGATACTTCTTGTAGAGTATGATGGATCGGCATCATCTTCGCATATCTAGATCTAGTTTTGGCACTTGGTTAAGAATAGTGAACTAAAGGCTATCTAGATGTGCATATTAGTCTAGTCTCTTTGAGGGTCATGACTCCAGAGCTACCTAATGAATTAGACTTAGAGATCCTTTTAACATGACGATTAGGACAGTCTCCTTGACTACAATTCCTGAATGGATACTTCCTATGATGCCTCCTGAACTCATTCCATCTAGGGATGTATCTATGCCTATTCTTCTACATATCGGCTTTTTCGCATCTTATCAGGCTATCATCATCTTCGCATATCTAAGCGTTCACATATCTAGTTTTGGCACTTGGTTAAGTTTTTCATTTCCTCAAAAAATTACGCAACCATTTTATCATCAATTTATGAACTCAAACGAGCATATATCTAGTCCATTATTCATTACATGTGCATATTAGCATCATCTCTCTAGCCTCTCTTCTTCCTAGATTCTTCTGGAAACTTTGGCCATTTGATTGACGTTTCATATGTCCAAAGCAACATTGAGTTCAGGGCATAACCTTCTTTGGATGTGATTGCTTGCATTAAAAAAAAAGTGTGCTTTCCTTTCCTTGGTGGCTCGTAAGGACATCATTATTGCTTGTTCCCATGTTAATGAAGTCATAAGCACCTTGCTCCACCACCTAACTGAATGGTCTTGATTACCATTTATCTTAGTTTATTGCAAGCACACATACTTTTTTGGAATCTATCTTTTCTTCTGCAAATATTTTGAATTTGTTATAATGATTTTTTTAAAAAAATTAACTAAACAAATCCAATTTAATGATTAAAAAAGATGTCACATCATGAATTACAAGATTTCATTTATCTTGTTGCCTGTTAAAAAGGGGAATCATCTCTTTGAGTATCAAATTATCCATGGTAAGGATAGAGGTAGAGGTAGGCCTAAACTAACATGAACATAAATAATTAAAAAAGATATAACTATTTGTAATTCAAAAGTTGACTTAGTCCTGAATAGAGCAAAGGGAGGAAGCAGATTCATGTAGCCAATCCCATGCAGTTGGGAAAAGGCTTAGATGAGATCAGTTGAGTTGAGTATCTCATACAAAAGAGATTTAGAAAGAGATAACAACTATGACCTGGAACAGTAATTGTAGTGCAGAAGCCAGATACTCTCTAGGTCTTTTTTTTTTCATAGCTTTTAAAGAGATGAAAAAAGGCCTGTCAACCTCAAAGAGAGAGATTGATACACTAACTTTTTGCCTATTAAGTGTAATGCAGAAAAAATCTAATCAAACCCACATGAATAGATGAATATGCAGGCCCTTTCTCTTACAAAAGAGATTCAGAGGAAATCCAGAAAGAAGGCCAAGAAATTATAGGTCTTGCGGAATCTCTTACAATAGCAAAAGAAATGTCACTTGATAATGATGAATATACTTCTGTGGTTATTAACCTTACTGTTTTCATTGACCACCATTATGTTATCCTTGTTGATTTTTACTTGATTCACCTTTTTCAGCATTGCACATATTTTAAACTGTTTTTAATTATAATTACAATTTCAAAATTTAGGACAATTTTACATTGGGAAAATATTTATTTGGTGAAAATTAGAAGGGTAAGTCAAAGGTTTAATACCTTGAAGGAAAATGAGTTTGCAACTATGTGCTTATATTTTTAACAAATTTTTCCATGATTCTGAAAGTGCACTTTTTTGATCTTGTTGAAATGAGATTGAGAAAAAACATGTGAGCAATCTGGATAATTTGAGTTATTGAGTCCATTCTCAAATCGCATTTTCAAGGTGTTTTTGGATATAAAAGTTTCAAAATAATTCTTTTATTACTCTTAACACCAAAACTTTTCCATCTGAAAGAATCATGCTACCTTCTTCTCAGGGAAAAAAAAGAGGTAATTCTTCTTGAGTACCTAGATTTGTATTTAAAAATCTTCTTATTATCTATCAACTTTTGCAGTTGGGATTTTATATATGCAGAATATGTCATGGTAGCTGGGCATCATCATCGTTCTATTGTTTGGCAGGTGCTTATTGATCCTTTTCTTGTTATAGCTTCTGAACAATGCGTATCTTTTTTCTTTTATATATATATATATATATATATATATATATTGTTGGCAGTTAGGTTTAAACTTGGTTTAATTTGCTACAAGCTTTTGTTGCTTTCAGGTTTATATGGTAGTCATTAATGATTTATATTGCATGATAGAGTGCAGTGGTTTACAACTGTAATTAAAAATTCATACTGTTGTCTCTTTGTGTTCTAACATTTGTATGCATGTCCTTAAATGGATTGCATTATAAAAGTCTGCCAACAACATTGTGGTGTCCCTTATGCACTTCCCTGTCATCTAATTAGTGGAGTTCTTTACGTATATACAAGGACCTTTTCTGTGCTCTATCCTGTGATATTCATCTTGTTTGTCACAGCAAATCCCCATCATGCTAAATTATTCATTTTTAATTTTTTTAATTATAATTTTTACAGATTGCCGAAGATTACTCTCACTGCGAATTTTTACTCCGACTTCCGGGATATTGCCCAAGTATGTTAAATGACACGTGAAGTTTATGACTTCCTTGAGGATCTTGGTACCATTGATGTATCAATGTAAAAAATGCTCTTTTTTCTCCTCCTTCCCTTCCTACTTTTCCTGCAGTGCCTGCCTTCCGGGATGTCGTTGATGTACCTCTGGTGGTCAGAAGATTACACAGATCTCGACTGGAGGTGAGGATGCCACTAACTGCAATATTCTCCAGACCATTACCTTCCTTTTGTTGTTCCTTTAATGCTTCCGTTGTATCAGGTGAGGGAGGAACTTGGAATTGGGAATGATGTGAAAGTAGTTATTTTCAATTTTGGGGGACAGGTAAGTTGTCAAACAATATGCTGGCTTTCAACAAATTCCCCTTAAACATTGCATTAACTATTTCTGTGATGACTTTCTAGTCAGATGCAAATTATGTCCAAATTGGAAGGTTTTGTGTCAAAGTACTCTGCTAATGTTACCAGTCATGTGCAATCTGTTTTGCCGGCATGTATCAGATTCAGTTTTAGTTGTATTAGATTCTGATTGTCTACAATTGGGCTGTCAGTGGACTCCTGATATCATTATCAGACAGTTGGATAGATGCCATTGCTTTGGCTCTCATGATGCTCTGGATTCCTGCACATATTCTAGCACTGTTTCCAGTGTGGCTGCAGTTTTTACTTGTATATGGACAACAGTTTATCACAATCACCATTCCCCTGATAGGACCAGACACGTGAGATTAATTGTTATGTCTTATTAATCTTTGAGAGTCCATGATTCATTCTGCAAAATTCTTTGAAAAAAATGCCTTTTAAAGCCTTTTGAGTTCTCTGATCTATCATTGGTCACTTGCATGCTACCTTAACATCGTATGTATGCATTGAAAGTCAGAAAATTGTTATCAATCAATGCCTGATATCACAAATTTTCATCTATACACATAATTTCATGGCAAGTTAGATTGCTCTGGTTGCTTTCACTGGAGATCGTCATCATAATGTTTGATGCGGAATATTCTGCTATTGTTTGAGTACTTGCTTGATATTCATGAGTTGACTTTACTGTGACTCTTTAATCTTGATACCATTTTGGTTCTTATCCATATGTTGCAGCCAGCAGGATGGAAACTGAAGCAAGAGTGGTTACCGGATGGTTGGTTATGTCTGGTATGCTTGCTAGAGACTGAGGGTTGTGATTTTCTTCTGCTTGTATGTGGTTAATTATTTTTTGATACGCTTACATATATAAATGTATAATTGTCTTGATGAAGGTCTGTGGCGCATCTGACAACCAAGAGCTTCCGCCAAACTTTGTAAAGCTTGCAAAAGATGTATATACACCTGACTTAATTGCAGCATCCGATTGCATGCTTGGTAATATATTTGAGTGTAATCATAAAAGTGGAATCACTTTACAGCATACCATGTACTTTATTTTTTATTCATGAATCCATTGTTGCAGGAAAAATTGGGTATGGCACTTGCAGTGAAGCTTTAGCATACAAGTTGCCATTTGTCTTTGTGCGCAGAGATTATTTCAATGAAGAACCATTTTTAAGAAATATGCTTGAGGTTTTAAATGTTTCTCCTCTCTTTAAACCTGAAAAACAATTTATATGTATGAATTCCCAGAAAATGTACTTATGTAGTCATTTATTATTTTAAGCAGTATTACCAGTGTGGCGTTGAGATGATTAGGAGAGATTTACTCATTGGACACTGGACTCCATATCTTGAGCGTGCCCTTACTCTAAGGCCTTGCTATGATGGAGGTATTAACGGTGGAGAGGTATTATCTTTTATGTAACTATGCAATCTTAAGAATGTCATTAGCTTATCCACATTATTATCTTGCATTGAAACCTCCATCTGAGAACAGCTTAATATTAATCAATCGTTTCTGCCCTACATCTGAAATTGGCTGGATATGGATGTCTATTTGTATCCATCCTGATGGATATTGACCACATATGCTTCCAAATAACCCTGATAAGAATACAGATACTGGTATTTGATTCAGATATCTGGACATAGACATAGATATGAGCATATCTAAAGATTTTTTTAAAATTTTGATGATATACATGTTTTAATTATAATTATATAATAAATCTGTTTTTTTGTTTCAAAACAGTTTATGGGCTTTTTTAAGCTGTCACATCATTATTACTGTATGTTTACAACTAATTTTTATGTGGCTGTTTATAAATACTGTGTTTATCTTTTATACAACAAATTCCTATACATATCCATGTCTATATTAAACAAATTTGAATCTTCCTTTCATCTGATTTTACATCCATACTCATTTAGAGAAAACATGCGTGCGAACCCGCACGTTTGTCATTATCTGATAAATATCCATATTGCTATTTGCTTGAGACCCTGCCAGTCTTCTTGGTCTAATGGTTCTGGTTCAGTCAACCAAACAAGCAAGCGTGTTTAAGGAAAAGTCATATATCTCCTAGTGGCAAAGGGAAGATAATGATGTAGTTTGAAGAAGAGGATGTACAGACAAATTCATCACAAAATCATGCCAGTCCAATCTTTGGTTTGGAATGGAAAAAAAAATAAAAAATCTGTATCAATGTTTTCGGCACTTTCATTGATTATCTTTTTTTATCCATCTTGAAACTACATTAACCAAATCTGTGCAGGAAAAGAGTCATTTTAGTTTCATGCATTCTTAAATTTTCCTATTTTTGACATCTAATTTTATGTGGGAATTCATTCATATGTAATTTTTTAATCAGGTGGCAGCTGGCATACTACAGGATACAGCTATTGGCAAAAATATGCTTCAGATAAGGTATATCAGCGTAGATGATTCATTTATTGTATAAAATGACATCTTAGTATAAAATGTTGGCTTAGTTTCTGGTTAGTCACACCAAGGTTTTAAATATTGATACCGGACCCCATACCATTTCTCTGGAACAGTACATATCAGTCCATTACTGTTACCAACTGGTCCGGCTGGTATGGTATGCCAGTGTACCTTAGGTACAAACTTACATGAACTGGCACTGCTTTCTTGCCAGAGCAATATGGTACCAATCGTAGTGGTACCGTTCATTCTTTTGAAACCATGGGCTACACTCTTCTAGATGTATGCTTAACCTACAATACAATATAACATACAAAAGTTGGAATTAGTTATTATTCTAAAACAAAAAGAAATTCCGTGGCTTTTCTTCTACCACTTATCCTGCATCTTTTCCTTTTGTATTTCAAATTTTGTTCCTTTTTTCTGAATTCTGAAAGCAGATAGTTACATGCCTATCTTTGTTTATGTTAATGTCCAGATGTTCCTCTGTTTGTGTCCTAACCTTGTAGATCTAGTAATATTTTTTTTCTAGATCATTATTACTATTTTTGATATGCAGAGACAGGATTGTATTCTGTATTCCAACTTTTATTTCTAGCTAGAACGGCCATAATTTTCACTCTTCTTGGGTGACATGCGCATTAAACACCTATTTATTTAAATGTGTGCACTAGCTGCTTGATGAGATTTATAAATTCACAGTTGAACTGGCATGATATTTTTCACCTATTTATTTATTTACCTAAATGCCATATTTTTCCCTATGCTTTTTTCTCTTACTTTAAATTAGGATCATTCGGATTCAATTACCCATTTGATGATTGAACTAGCAAAAGTAGTCTGACATTTACGTAAATTAGAAATGCTTCAACTTAACCCTTTGGAGAAGAATAGATTGTTTTGGTTGTAAGGCCCGTTGGTGGAGCTGTTAGAAATAGAACTTTTGATGGTAGAGCTTTTGGAAACCTTTTGCAAATTGCTATTCGCTATTTGGTAATTATATTTTTAAAGTGCTATAAAACTTAAGCATAACCAAACTATGAAAGTGATTTTAGAATGAAAAATGATAAAAGATATTGCATATTACTTTGAACTACTTAACCATTTGTATTATCAAAAACTATTATAAATTATTATAATAATATCATATTATAATAATATTAAAATATGTATTGTCGTATATTATAGTATAAGAAATGTACTAATATTCTAACATAACAATGATTACAATATAATATTATTATAATAATAGTAAAAGATAAAAGGGAAAGATTATTCTTTTTCCCAAACATATGCATATCAAATCATGATTGTATAATAAGAATAAGAAATTTTTCTTGATCTATCCCTTTGTGCCTCATTCTTCAAGAATCAAAAAGATCCCTTTCGAGTTTGAATCAGCTCATTAGGAATCTAGGTTCTTCTATCTTTTACTTAATTTTTTTTCTATTTAATTTTTTTGCTTCATTCTTTATCTTATTTTGATTTTCTCTTTTCTTTTTATTCCTTTACATCATTTTTTAAGTCCCATAGGATTGTTGATCCTTACAATCTGACCTATTTTCTCTTCGAGCAAGGGTACATAATCAATCTCTTTGACTTTTCGATAAAAAATATATATCATGTGAAATTTTCAGTTTTTTTTCCTATTTTTCATCCCTATCCCATAGGTGCAGCATTTGAATCAGTAGAGAGCCTTTTCATTTATATGAATCGATATTATTATATTTCAATTCCTTCCTAATACCTCCTAAGGAATATTCTGAATTGGATCCAAAATTGATGCTTTGGAGAGTGAGTTTATCCATACTGGTTTGCACTCTTCAAATAGGAATCGATTTTTTGCTCTGGCTTTCATGCTTTGGTGAGTGTTCTGAGATTTTTTCGATAACCTATATTGTGTTGAAGGGATCTCTATATAATTCGATCAATTACATAAGGCCCTTGGTAGCGATGGAATCAAGGAAGCATATACAAACAACAAGTTTTTTCTATTCTCAGCCTCGTGAGTCCTTTCTTCCATGATGAATTGTTGGCGCAAACATACAACATAAATTTGGTAATGCAATGGAGTTGGACCCTCATGTTGATCTAAATGAATCAGTGTTTAAACAAAGGTAAATCTTATCCTACTTGACAAGAGGATAACAAGTTACACATTCTATCTCAGTGGGACATGTATTTCTATAACTGTTAAATTAGCAAATGAAAATTAAGTAGTTAATGGTAGGGTTATTGTCATCCTTTTTGTTATATGTGTTCCAAAGGAAAGAAATTTGTCCATTTATTATTATTAAAAGTATATGAATCATTATCCAATAGTCGAATATCACAATATTATGATATATTATTATGGTAATATTACAAAAGTATAACATAATACAATGCAATAATATTACATTTTATCTTATTTTAAACTATGTAATTATTTTATAATATATTTTAATAGTATTATAATATAATAATTTGATATACTATATTATTATAGTCATATTATACTGTTATTATATTATAATATTAAATGTGGCTATTTTCGTGGTTTGAATCTGTAACTTTCAAGTCCAATGAAAGCAGCTTTTGCAAGTAGAGCATTAAATAGCTTTTATGTTAACTTAAAAGCACTTTTAGAATTTTTATGAAACATCCTAAAATTATTGAAAAATGCTTTTATCCTTCTAAAAGTGCTTTTGGCCAAAAGCTTTGCCAAACAGGGCCAAAGCCTTCTAGTATGCTGTCTATTCCTGCTTCCTTAGGGCCTGTCATAATTTAGCAGTTGAATATTTTCCTTGCTACTTTATCTCTAGATTGCAGCATTTTGAAATGGCCAACTATGACATTCTCATTACTTAATGTATATTTGATAGCTGATGCGTATCTTTTTGCTATTAAGCAATGACATGTCGAAATTTGTTCCTCTTCTAGATCTTCAAATAAAGGCAATTATCTGTGTGTGTGTGTGTGTGTGTGTATTTATCTATCTATTCATCTACATTGTCACCACATTTAACTTATTATATATTTGGTTAACATCTTTGTTTTTTTTTTTTATGTGATGAAACTGCTTTGGAAACATTTTTGTTATTTTGCGTAGCTTTTTCTAGTTAATTGCTATTTTATCTATTAATGTATGTGCTTTGTGCTTCAATGAGTTTAGTTGAGTGGAGCAAGGCGACTGCGTGATGCCATAGTTCTTGGATATCAACTACAAAGAGCTCCTGGCAGAGATATAGGCATAAGCATTCCTGATTGGTATTCTCTTGCGGAAAATGAAGCCCGTCTTCATCATGCATTGCCCAATACTGAGATAAATGTGAATTCTTCTCTTGTGGAATCGTATGTTCTTTAAATTCTATTCATTTAGTTTTTTTCTAAGTGCTGGATCTTTGAATTATTGCTGATTTGTGTTCGTACCTGTTGCAAGATGCATCGAGAACTTTGAGATACTCCATGGTGATCTGCTTGGTTTATCCGATACAGTGGCTTTCCTGAAGAGCCTAGCAGAACTTGATGGTGGATCAGACCTAAAGAATCCTGAGAAGCGCCAAGTAAGGGAGCGGATTGCAGCTGCAGCACTCTTTAATTGGGAGGTCCTCACCTAGCTTACTCTTTTCTCTGCTTTCTTTCTTTATTTTTTTTTAACTTTATTACATTCTGTTTATAATGCTAGGAATAAATTAAATATGCAATGGTTATTATAGTTTTTCTTAAAATTTTCTTGTGTATCTTCTCTCTGTTATTCAAATGCTGCTAAAATTTTTCTCGCTGCAAATTGAAATATGACAATTGAAACAGGTTCAGCTTCATGTCAACCTGAATCACATTAAAACATGCATGTTGAACAATGAACTCATGCTAGTGAATGTTTCTTTACTGAATGAGCTCTTGTTCAATATTCCTTCTATGAGCCAAATCTACACTTAAACATTTACTATGCATCCTTGTTTTCCAAATCCTCCTCCTGACATTATGTTTCTCTTTCATGATTCTTCAACCCAAAATTGTGTCCCTCATTTTTTTTGGGTTGTCCCTGTCTTGGTTGCCCAAAGTTGTACCATATGTCCACTTATCCTTCTCATGATTGCCATCTTCAACATCTTAAAGGCCAAAATGGCATGTAGAAAGGTCAGGTTGATAACCAGTCATAGAAAAAGATGCCTGATTATTATCTTGACCTATTGGATTTTACAATCTAACTTGAGAGTGTGCAGAAAGGTTTCAGTTTAAGATGAATCCATCAGATGGTTATAATTTAGCTGCATGCTTCAGGGTTTCTTTTTCTTGTGCAGGAAGAATTTTATGTAGCAAGAGCACCTGGAAGGTTGGATGTCATGGGAGGAATTGCAGATTATTCTGGAAGCCTAGTTTTGCAGGTTAGCTTCTTTTCCTGGCAAGTGCATATGTTAACCAATAACCTTCCAAGACTCTTTTCAGCTGTTTTGAATGGATAAATTTCTCTTTTAAGTATGATTTAAAAAAAAAAAAAGAACTCCAGTGATTTGTTTAATATGTTCCAATTCCCTTCATTGTAGATGCCAATTAGAGAGGCCTGCCATGTGGCTGTTCAGAAGAACCATCCAAGCAGGCAAAAACTCTGGAAACATGCTCAAGCACGGCAGCAGGCAAAAGGACAGGGACCTATTCCTGTGCTACAAGTTGTATGTCCTACAACTTAATTTTTGAATTCAGAAATTTTACTTTCTTACAAGTCTGTTTACCAGATTGAAGTCTGGATAAAATGTTACCACAAACTTCTTTATCTTGTAGGATTCTGGAATAATTGTGTAGTGTGAATGCCATGACATGCCTGCTTATGCCCTTCATCACTATATTTCAATACAACTGCATTTGTTTAACTATTTGACATCCTTTTTATTGTTTACCTACTTGTTCCTGTTAACTGCATTTGTTTAATTATTCTTCTAAGATACTATGCTATCTTTATGCTTGTCAATTTTAAGAACTTAATTGTGAGTAATGCCTATAAAACTGTATTACTTTTTGAATACGAGTTTTATGAAATATGTCCATTGCTAACTCCTAGCCTATATAGGTATCATTTGGTTCTGACTTAAGTAACCGTGCACCAACCTTCGATATGGACCTAGCAGACTTGATGGATGGTGAACAACCAATTTCTTATGAAAAGGCTCATGAATACTTTGCGCGAGATCCATCTCAAAGGTGAGTATTTTTTATTTAAAATGATGAATTAACTCATTGTTATGCTTTTTATTGTTTCACTAATATGTGTTATGTCTCAGGTGGGCAGCATATATTGCTGGAACAATTCTTGTCTTGATGACCGAGCTTGGTGTTCGCTTTGCAGACAGTATATGCATATTGGTATAACTTTGTGTCTAACACAACTAGCTGTATATCTACTCAACCCAACTCTTCTAAGCCTTTTCCCAAATACATGGGGTCGGCTACATGAATTTGCACTCTGCTTTATTCAGGACTAAGGCGACACTCAAATTATAAATAGTTATATCTGTTGACGCCAAGTCGCCATCCTCGAACGTCCGCCAGCGTCCGGTTACCTCCTCCAGCGAGCCGGGATCTTTCGGCGAGCTTCTTGTGCCTGGGAGCCTGCAAACAAGTCCCGAGACCGAGATTCCAGCGGGGATCCTCCGATGCTCAAGTCAGTGCTCTGGGCAACAGCCGTGTGCTTGAGAAAGCTCGAAAGAAAGAAGAGAGAGATGCTTAGAGCCCTGTTGTCTCTTTGAACAAGAATGAGCGTTTAAGATTGTAAATGAGTTCGTTACCTGGTCGGGGGTCCCTCTTACCCTTTTTATTGGTGCTTAGAGCCTACTAGTTTTTTTTTGGACATAATCACTTATTAGAGCATTTATTGATGGCAGCAATAGTAGAGCTTACCTCCATGTGACATATCAGAGCTGCAGGCTATGTCCGTCAGAATAGATGGCTGCAGCTGGTTGGCAGGCCCTACTTGGTTTGGACGGCTGTCGTAGGCTGCTGCAGGACATGGACAACCATTACGGCGCTTGCCAGACGTGTCCCCTACGTCACTTTTTTGCAGTCCTACGTGAACAGCGATGGGCGATAAAGTTAGTCACGTGGGCCCTAAGATGCAACCGTTGGGGCAGAAGATGAAGTTTGGAGTTAAAGCCAACTGTTCCTTGTAGAGCATTGATTATAGAGTGCTTGCATGGCACTATTCACGTACAAGGCATTGTTCATATGCATGGTACTGTTCACGGCCAAGGGGAATGGGCCGAGGGGTTGAGCGTGTATGAGGCCAAAGGGGAAGTCCGAGGCCAAGTAGAGCTGGTCCGAGGCCGAGCGGAAGCTCGAGCGGCTGCAAGGCCGAGGGAAGCTCAGACCCTTGCATGCCGAAGGGAGCAGAGGCGAGGCCATACGAGGCCGAAGGGGAGCTCGGCAGCTAGGAGCAGAGCTGAGGAACTCGGGCATCTGCAGGAAACGGGAACGGGGTTCGAGGCCGCATGCATGGCCATGCAGAACACATGCATGGCCGGAGGAGCTGGGAACGAGCAGGGCCGAGCCGGGACGAAGCCGGGTGGCTAGGACAAAGCAGGAGGCCGGGACGGGGCAACCGCCCGAGCAGGAGCTCGGGGCCGAGCCGGGACGAAGCCGTCCATGGCCGAGCCGGGGCTGGAGACCGAGAAGAGGCGGTGCAGAGCTCGGCACGGTGCGGGGAGGCCGGGAAGAAGCCATCCATAGAAACAGGGGAGGGAGGCCCCTCGTGGCCGATGGAAGCAGACCCGAGGAGGACGGACCCGAGCCATTGCGGAGTCCGGAGGTTGGGTGAGGTCAGCAGGAGCTGGGACGGGAGCAGAGCCAAGGAGTACGGACCCAGGAGGTGGGAGTCTGGCTCCACTTGGAGATGTCTAGCCTTTACTTTGCCAAACAAAAGACCCATGCACGCCTCATGCATGTAACTCTCCTCCCTCCATTTGTGACTATTACATGCTTGTACATCTCATGCACGTAAGCCTTACCCAACCCAGGCCGGGTCAAGAGTGGGAGGGAAATGGAGTTGACAGACGGCTAGGAGTCGTGAATCCGGAGAGCTGGAAGTCCGAGGAAGACGGACCGTTGAGGGCCATCATGGATGACTCGGTCGTTGAGAACAGAGAGCTGGGGGCCCGGGGCCGTCTAGCAGGGAGCTGCTGAAGATGGAAGATCAGAAGCAAGCTGGAAGCCGCTGCGAGGGGCCGTCGTGGAAGATCTGGAGGCCGACGGCCGTTGAAGACGAGCGGCTGGGAGAGTCCGTTGAAGACGTTGCCGAGAGTTGATATCAGGATCCTCCACTTGGATTAGGTAGCCTCCATATGGATTCAAGGTATGGCCCTTTAGTTTTCACGGTCTCTCTCTCTCTCCTTTGTTGAAGTTCCACTACGTGCATGCAACCTCATGCACGTAATGCACTTGGACGAGGCCACTTTGGGAGCCTCCACTTGGACTTGGGACGCATATTGGGACGAAGCCAAAGGCCGGGACGTCTGATGCTGATAGTCCGAGGAGGGGAACAGAGGCCGAGGTCGTACAAGGCCAAGGGGAGCTGAGGTCGAGGCTGAGGGAAGCTCGGGAGCTCGCTAAGAGCCGAGAGGGAGCTCGGGACGTGCATGGTCGGGACCCATGCATGTAGCCTGCATGGCCGAGAGGGGCTCGGCAGCCTGCATGGCCGAAGGGAGCCCGGGCGGCTGGGAGCAGAGCCGAGAAGCAGGAGCTTGTACGTAGAGGGCATCGGGAGGTTGGGAGCCTCCTCGCACGAAAGACAAAGCCTTGAGCCTTCGAGAGGGAGCTCGGGAGCTGGGACGTCTGAGTGCAGAGGCAGTCATCCGAGCTGGGAACAGAGCCGAGAGGCATGGAGTTGAGGCTTCTTGTCATGATCTATTCCAGCTTCTTGCCTCCATGCCAGCCGTAATTGGGATTTGTTGGCTTGGTGTGGGGTGCCAGGCGCTCTCATGGGAGTAAAGGAGGGGGGCCTCATGATGTTGACATCTCCATGTAGATGGCTGGCCCTCCTATGGGCTTAACAAAAGGAGCGGCTGATGGGTACGATGTGTATTGGGTTCATGGCCATGCTTATGGCTCTCATGCAACGCACCTCGGGAGCTTGCTAGAGACAGCAGCAGGAGCCAAGGGGAAGCTTGCAGGAGCGGGAGATGGAGGCCGAGGGGAATAGGTCTGAGGCCGAGGGGGAAGTCCGAGGCCGGGTGGAGCTGGACCGAGGCCGAGCGAAGCTCGGTGCTGGGAGCTGAGGCCAAGGCCGAGCGGAAGCTGGTCCGATGCCGTACGAGGCCGAGGGGGAGCCGAGAGCCAGGATCTGAGGCCATACGAGGCTGAGGGAAAAAGCCAAGGCCAAGGGGAGCTCGGTACCGGGGGCTGAGGCCGAGACCATACGAGGTCGAGTGCCGAGGGTAGGGGTGCAACTTGGGCTCATGAAACTCGGGTTTTCCTTAATCCTAATCCTAACCCTAACCCTAACCCTATTTGTAAAATATCAACCCTAAAACCCTATTTGTAAAACCTCAACCCTAACCCTATTTTTAAAAATTGAGTTCGGGTTGAGTTTCGGGTTGGAATTCGGGTTGATGAGAAAAAAAATGCTTTTTTCAAAGTAAATAAACATTGAATTATGGATCCCAAAGACGAAAAAACAAAATCTCTTGCCTAATGCATAAGCTGAACTCGGGGCTTTAACTTTGTATTTAAAAAAAAGAGTCTTAACTGAAACAAATAAGAGGAGGAGGTGTCGTAAACAAAGAAGAGGAGGAGGCGGAAAGTGAAACGGAATGTGCGGATGGTCCGCCTTTATGTTTATCCTTTTTCTCGCCTGCGACCGATGGCCTTACCCTCCTCACCCTCAAGTTGGCCATTTCGTCTAACCTGATTGGCGCCTTCAACGCTCCCAAAAATCTGGTGCCAATA
Source organism: Calamus simplicifolius (assembly GCA_900491605.1). Taxonomy (NCBI): domain Eukaryota; kingdom Viridiplantae; phylum Streptophyta; class Magnoliopsida; order Arecales; family Arecaceae; genus Calamus; species Calamus simplicifolius. The sequence goes on along the minus strand of UESW01004570.1, from coordinate 613,817 downwards.
AGCTACCCCCGTTCGGGTAATCCTCGAGTTCGGGTTATCTCGGGTTCGGATCAACCCTAACCCGATTCAATTGCAAATCGGACCGGATTAAACCCGGGTCTTTCAGGTTTGGGTTGGGCAAACATAAGTTTAAACACTACTATAAATTTGGTTCAGCGGGCCGAGTTTGGGTTGAACCTGGCCCAAGTTGCACCCCTAGCCGAGGGGAGCCGAGGCTGAGACGCGCTCTCCCCATGTGGAGAGAGAAAAGGTGGCGGACTCGGAGAGGCTGCTCTGGACTTGTTGGGCCCGTGGAGGAAAGGCCGATTCGCTGAGGCCGAGCCCAGATGTTGTCATTGTGGCCCATAGGGCCCACTGGCCCCATCAATATCCTTTTTTAATTATTTTTGTCTATGTTAGATAGGTCTACCTCTATCTCTGTCATTACCATAGATTGTTAAAAGATCACTCTTTCCAACTAGCTGTATATCCTAACCTAAAATTATTAATTTCAAGATCTGTGATAGTTTACCATTTTTCTAACAGTTCATAGCAAAAAGCTTTAGGTTGTTCAACAATTTATTGAAGAGATGTTATCCTGCATGTTTATGTTCCTCTAGACATGTATAATTTCCCAAAGAAATTGGAGCATCTAATGGAGTTCATGTCTTCTTGTTAAAGGAACTAAATCCTTTCTTAACTTTGTTTGCTCGCTTGCTATGAATCTTGAATTTTCCCATGAATTCTAAACATGAAGCCTATTTCCTTTCTCTCATGTAACAAACATGATGCATGACTTGATCTATTCAGCTGTCATGGACGAACCTGAAACCAGTCTAAATATCTAGGAGCTGTTTTTATTCTGTGTTTCAAATAGAAAAAATAATAATGATGACCTCGAATGCATATGGTGGGCCATTTATATTGACTTCAAATTATAAAATGTATTTGGCAAAAATTATATATTTGAAGAATATATTTTCTGTTTACTGTTTGCAAAGCCACCATCTCTCTAACCATACGGTTAGATCTGCTGCCTCCACTACAACACCATCAAAGGTGCTTTCCAGATTTCCTGTTTGTAAACATACAAAATGATTGTGATCAGCAAACTTATTTCCTGTTTTTCCAAAATTGGAACAAAATAAAATTAAATGGATTATTTCTTGTTTCTGAAAAAGAAAACTGGCAAGTGGCAACACAATCAAGCAGGCCCTAGTTGGCAATCTATAGTCCCACATCAAAAGGGAGAGGATGGAATCTAATTTAAGTGGTTAACAAGATTATCCATTTATCCACCCTCAAACGTAGCAAGCATGGATTTTTGATTTTTTTTTTTGTTGATATTACATTGGACCAAATTAAGATATAAATAAATCAGTAGAAGATGCTATAGAAGGGATATGCCTTAAGTCCGTATTTTTTTGCACTAGTTATGGATGAATTAACCAAACATTTTCAAGATGATATCCATGGTGTATGTTATTTGCAAATGATATAATGTTGATTGATGAAACTAAATCTGAAGTAAATGCTAAGCTAAAGATTTGGAGAGAGACTTTAGAATCTAAAGGTTTTAAGATTAGTAGAATTAAAACTGAATAAATGAAATGTAATTTTAGTGGAGATAGAAATGCAAATGAAGAGACAGTAAAAATTGCAAGCCAAAGATACCAAGGAGTAAAAAATTTAGGTATTTGGGATCAATTATCTAGCAAGAAGGTGAAATAGGTGAAGATGTGAATCATTAAGTTAAAGCATGATGGATTAAGTGGAGGAGTGCTTCGGGAGAATTGTATGATCGACGTATCCCATTAAAATTGAAAGAAAAATTTTATAAAACCGCTATTAGGCAGCTATGCTATATGGAACAAAGTATTAGGCAATACTAAAACAACATGTGAATAAATTAAGTGTAATAGAAATGCGCATGTTAAGATGGATATGTGGTAAAACTTTAAAAAATAGAATTAGAAATAAACATATACGAGAAACGATAGGAGTAGCTCCAATTGAAGATAAAATGAGAGAAAATAGATTACGATGGTTTGGACATATACAACGAAGACCTTTAGATGCTAAAGTTAGAAAGAGTGACCTTTTGATAGTTCATGATAATGAAAGAGGTAGAGGTAGACCTAAACTAATATGAACAGAATAATTAAGAGAGATATAACTATTTGTATAAGTATTGACTTAAACCTGAATAGAGCAAAGTGGAGGAAGCAGATTCATGTAGCCGACCCCATGTAGTTGGGAAAAGGCTTAGATGAGTTGAGTTGAGTTGAGTAAGATGCTAAGAAGAATATTTCTAAACATAAGGTATCCTCTTTGATATTTAATACCCTCCTGTGATGTGGGTAAAAACGTGCCTGTTGTTTTGTCAAAAGTTGGATTCTACCACACAGGTTTTGTGCATGTTAACTTTTTCAAGAACTTTCTCTATTTCTTCAAGAACTGCAGTACAGTACAAATGATGCTTTATGCATATCTAATAGTATGTATTGTTATCTTTTGATCTATATTTGGTGTCTTGTAATTAAATTAATCCATCTGGAGTAGCTTTGATATCATTCCTACTTATTTTTTAGCTGAAAATGGGGTGAGAGGTGGAACATTCCTTTTGGCAGCTTTTGCTTGATCGAAAATAATAATCATATTACCTAGTCTTTTATTGTCTTTTATTGTCTTTTAACATCGGTCCAGGCTCTTTCTTTTTGGACTTAAAAGCCAAGATTATATTCTCTCTGCTTATCAAATATAGTTGCACACACTGCAAACCTGTATTTCTTATGGTATTTCTGCATGATTCAGGTCTCTTCTGCTGTTCCAGAAGGCAAAGGTGTTTCTTCTTCTGCAGCAGTGGAGGTGGCCACCATGTCTGCTGTTGCAGCTGCTCATGGTTAGTTTTTATTTACAGACCATTCCTGTGGAATGATTATCTTGGATACCAACCATGTTTATTTTGCTGTTGCAGCTGCTCATGGTTAGTTTTTATTTACAGACCATTCCTGTGGAATGATTATCTTGGATACCAACCATGTTTATTTAGTTGCAACTAATATCAGTATCTTCTGTTTCTCCATTAGGGGCTAGCACTGGGAAACAATTTCACATAGACAGTTAACAATTTTTGCTGCATCTCGTCAAGTTGGTTTAGCACTACACATATTGGCGAATCAGTAACTTATAGTTGCTCATATATAATACCATATGGATCTTAATGAATCAATAATTCAGTAATTCATAATATGTAGAAAGCATTGCTAGTTGTTTAGTATGTATTCAAGGTAGTGATTCCTTGGAGATTGTTTTGGTGTTTGCACTATAGTAGAAATCTTACATTTACATCTAATCAAGATCTGCCGAGCCGTAGCAGTAGCATGTGCCAGTCGGTGATCAGTTTGGTATGGTTTCAGTACAGACCATACCGAACCGTAGCGAACCAGTGCTGTAGAACACAGAGAGAGAGAGAGAGAGAGAGAGAGAGAGGAGAGTGAGGTGGCCGGAGAAAGGGAAAAGCTTTTAGCGAAAAAAAGAGAGTGAGGGAAGGGTGAGAAACTTATCCAGAATACAATTGATGACCCATTTCCTTCTTGCGACGTCCAGATGGGCACTGGATGATGAGCAATGGACGACTGATGGCCAGCGACCGGTGATTGTCAAGGAACAGCGGGCGATGGTGACAGCAGAAGGAGCTAGGGTTTTGTAAGGACGAAATCGAGCAAACATGAAGTGAAAACGGTGGCTTTTATTTAGTGTAAATGGCTCGAGCCTGAACCAATAAATCCGACCCAATAGTGTCAAACCGAATTGAATCGCTGAAGTATTGTTTTAGTTTGTCCGATGACTTTGGCACAGCATATCTTAGTATTTTCTGTAACAAAAAAAAAATGCATGTGTTATAGGCTGTTTGATTGTCAGTGAGGTCTCCTAAAACATGTAAGCATAAACCTAGTTTTCTCAAAGAACTAGGGAAGACCTGTACTTCATAACTCATTTTTCAGACTTTGTGACACAAAACTTTCCCCAAAACAGGTTCAATGAAAAGCAAAAGGAACCACATTTTTATAAAATGCAATTTTTACATTCTGTGTAAGCCTATTTTAGTTCAAAAAAATGAAAAACATATAACCTCTTAAAGGGAGTTTGAGAATCGACTGAAAAGAATCTGAAGAAACATTACACTAATTAGTCTTGATAGCACTTTATAATCAAGCTCTGCTCTGTTGACAACCATCAGAGAGCAGGGAAGACAAAGGCATTATGCATCCCTCACAAAGAGCAAATTTATCATCCCAAAACCTGCCAACAAAGTTCTTATTAGATAAGACTAGCTTTTATGTGAAGAAGAATGGAAAATATCATGCTCCAGGCTTGCCATATCTGTCTGCTCAACATTGACTTTGACCCAGAAGTGTTTGTGTGACCCTGGATAAAATAATCACTTGTGTGACCCTGAAGACTCCTTTGAACAATACCAATTACAAAAAAATAAAAAAAATGAAGGATAAAAAAGGGGCAAGTATTGCACGCCAGTACATTTCTATATATAAAGTGCTTCTTATGTTAAAACAGTGGGACTAGGTATCAAATATAGGAAATTACATGAACAAAATAAAGAACCAAGTTGTCCACGACTTGAAGAAGGTTACTAATCCTAGCGGTGGAACTCAGCTTGTGCCCCACTCTTTTGGAATTCGAGTTTCGTATGCATGCTCCGGTGCATGCTCCGGTGCAGCTCTTTTACATTTTGCTGAGTTCGAACTTATCTTGACTAATAAAACAGAACCTATTTAGGCTTTGATTTCATAAACTTCACATTTCAATAATTCAAAGACAACATCCCTGTCATCCAGAAATTTGAAGACAACCATACTGGGCATAGAGAAAAAATCACTGAACTTGTCCAAGCACATTAGTTGACTACAATATTCTGTTTTCAATCATGCATGTGATGTAGATAGACTGCTGATGGTTCTGAGCCAAACTAGTTAGACCTTTTTACTCGGTAAGCCTAATAATGTCACTCAATACTAGATCCTGTACTAGTACCTTACAAGTAGGGTATGATATACACAAGGTATGCTGTTGGAATGTGGACAACAAATATCATCATGTGTCAGTGTAGGCATAGACCAAGCCTTATACCAGTACCATACTTAATTGGATTGGTACAACACACCGAATACTTCAATATACTTTGAAAGTTAAAATGTTGAAGCCTAATTAATGTTTATGTTCAGCTCACAAGTCCAAAAATATAAGGTCAGCCAGTTTGGGATGAGCTAAAAAAGTCTAAGGACATTGGCACCTGCGATGATAATTTTTTATGATTTCAACAGCATAATTCTGCATATCTCAATCCGAGTATACCTTTGCCCTAAGAATTCAGTCCAAGTGCTGAGCTTCTTGATGTCATGACCATGCATGAGATGATATCTGTATTGCATTGGCTTCGGCAATATCAATTGAATTATCACCAACCTGAGAAGAACAAAACAAAGATGTGATTTTACTGGCTTGGAATCAGATATTGTCGTATGTATAAAAATTTTGAAGGCACATTCAACAGCAGTTTGTCACAGAATTCAAATAACCTATAAAAACGAAAAGATAAACACAATATCTCTAGTGATTGATAATTTTCTACCAAAACCTTACTAAATTGTGCTGGCATCAAGGATTTTTTGCCAGAGCCATGGGGCTTCTCCTGGCTGGAACTGGCAGTTCTTGCTGCTGCTAAGAAAAGAGGGAGGGAGGCCAGAGGCAGGAGGTGGCAAGCAGATGGCTTCTGGACGTTGATATAGGAAGAGGTTGAGAAAAGAAGAAAGAGGGGCTTGGCCATCAGGTTTTGGATTTTCCTCTTTTTCTTTTTTTTTCCTCTTTTTTTAATCATGCCATCTGTCCCACTGAACTGCTACAGTTGAAACAGTATCTAAAATATCTCAGTTCAGCCCCAATCAGACTCACTTTTGATAATGAGTGATGGGTCGAATAGGATAATCTGTTTGACACAGAAAAATTCTTAAACACTGCTTTAAAGCTTTGATGTTTGTCAAATCCTCATTTACATAGGTTTCCAGATTTCATGCATCATTAATTTTTAGTAGTATGTCAAGTTTTTGCCACTTATAAATATGTGTTGGGTTTAAGATTTGCTTATCTTCAATGTGGACTTGTGCGTCATCTTGTGAACAGAAATATCTTGACTAATAACGTGCCCAACAGGCCATATCCCAACTATTTGAGTTGGCTTTATTAGTAAATTTTTCATTTCAGTATAAGCTCCTTATTTTAGCAATCTTTGCTTTATCTCTATCAAGACAAATCTAATCTAATTCTTATCTTATGGCATCCTGTGTTTTTTTAGGCGTCCTATGGTTTTTGCTATACATACAATATTAAGCATCTTTCTGTACCTTTATCTCAACCTGTGGAACATATTTGCTTCCTTTGGGGTACTCAAGTATCCACTGGACATATTTGCAATTAAAACGGTTAGTTTATCAACTAATAATGCAAGATAAATAATTGTATGTTCTTAGCCTCATATTTTACATTAGCTGCTGAAGATTAGAGTTTCAAATTGCATGTTGTGTATTATGATCTCTGTATTCTTGAGGAAACATCAATGAGATTACCAATGTTGTTTTTCATGTATGAGATTACCAATGTTGTTTTTCATGTCTTCAGGACTGAATATTGATCCAAGGGAGCTTGCACTGCTTTGTCAAAAGGTATATTTTAATTGACAATTTTCTTGATCAGGGGACTTGCATTGTCTAGTGGCGATGCAGATGAATTGGTCTCTCAGATTGCTCATAACCTAATTTTTGGCAGGTCGAGAATCATGTTGTTGGAGCTCCTTGTGGAGTGATGGACCAAATGACATCAGCCTGTGGGGAAGCTAACAAGCTGCTTGCCATGGTTTGCCAGGTCTGCATAGTGATTTTGCAGAAGCCTTGCTTTAGTTGTTACAATAAGGTATTTCAGCTTCTCACCAAGTTTTTCTTGTTTAATGCAGCCTGCTGAGGTAAAGGAACTTGCTACAATACCAAATCATATACGATTTTGGGGTCTTGATTCTGGAATACGGCACAGGTCGACATCTTCCTGTAATTTTTAATTAAATGTCTAGCTTCCAGCTTGTCAACTTAGAATAGTGCAATTATTGAAAATGTTGTCTTTTCTTTGCAATTTAAGCATATTTTTGATGCACTGGCTAATATATGTCTTTGTCCCTTTAGAATTGCCCAGAGAATTTTTGTTTTCGTTCCCTAGAAAAAGATCTCATGTGAAGTTTAGGGCTGAAGAATGGACTTTTTACTCTCTTTTTTTTTTTTTTTTGACCAACAATTTCTGCTTGCAGTGTTGGTGGCACTGATTATGGGTCTGTCAGAATAGGCACCTTCATGGGGCGTAAGATGATAAAATCTGCTGCCTCTAACCTAGTGTCCCAGTCTTTGGCTAATGCAAGTGCTCCTCAACAAGGGAATGGAAGGAATTCGGATGAATTTGAAGAGCATGGCATTGAACTACTTAAAGCTGAATCTTCATTGAATTACTTATGTAACCTTTCGCCACACAGGTAGGTTATTTTTAACATTAGATGTCTGTTGCTATTCAATCCTCATCTTATTTACCTGGTAACAATGAAGCTTTTCTTTTGTAAAGCACTGCATCGCTAAACACTAAAACAGTGAGATATTAGTTTCTTTCTGAAACAAAGCTATTTGAGTGTCTTTCTCACTCAACTGTGTGTACTTGTTTTTTAATCTTTTATTGCAGATATGAAGCTGTATATGCCAAGAAGCTTCCTGAGTGCATAACCGGAGAGGCATTTATAAATGAGTACACTGATCACAACGATACTGTTACAGTCATTGATCCCAAGCGCACTTATGTAGTCAAGTCACCAACTAAACATCCAATATATGAAAATTTCCGTGTTGAGGTTGGCTCTTATCATTATATATTGCTATTCTTTTGAATGTGCGTAAATGTTGCCCATGCATTTGCAATCTGTTTACTAGTCTTTATATGTGTTGTTCAATGATATGTTGGTCGATCTTATCATACATTGCTGGTTATTTGTTAAAGGAAGACGAATGTTTGACTTTGAATATACCCAATGCCCTCTAGCACTGGCAGTGTATTTGAGTTAAGAAACTTGGAAATTTTGCCTTCTAACTTTGATCATTTTTAGGTAGCAACCTGTTTGTGAATATAGAGATGGCCATTTGGATATACTTTTTTATTTTTGGTTCCATGTACAGTTTTCTTCAAATTTTGCATCAAGAAATAAAGATTTCTTAACCTAATATAGCAAAGTATGCATTCATACAATCATAATTGTTCTATTGGGTCTTTAAATTGCAATAGGATAAGTTTCATTCCACATAAAATTTGAACTCTTCTGAATAGACCAAAAAATAATATTATTCTCACAAACCTGCCACTGGTGCTGTTCTCACACTTGGGAGGCAGTCCTTAATCCATTGATGCAGATTTTGGTTTTGTTTTCCTTGAATTATTTGTTTTCTGTTTTCTTTGATTTTTTTTTTTTTCCGTCTTGCATTTTATGCTAGTGGTCCTTCTGTACTCGCTATTTTTGTTTACCCTACAGTCGTTTTATTATGTTATGCCAACATGGAAACTGATTAGAATTTATAACTTACTGCTCTGTGGTATCATGATGCATATAGGCCTTCAAAGCATTATTGACCGCAGCCAAGACAGATGAACAACTTTCTGCCCTTGGACAACTTATGTATCAGGTAAATGTAGTTTCAGTTTCTCTCAATCATCAAGTTCATTGTTTTGGAAATAGCAATATGTTATTCAACATTGTTTAAATCCTTCACTTTGTCACCAAAACAGGGTTAAAATGTTGCATTTCAATTTAAGGGAACTGCATATATTGTGATTGCCTTTGTTATTTTATCCACAGGATTCCTCTTCATTTTATCCTTCTACTTTCTCCACCAACAAAGTTCTTTTTTTCGTCATAGCATAAACCTGATAGTCTATGCGTTCACAATTTTCAAGTTCAAATTTATGTCAAAGTCTGGGCAGTCATCCTGTCGTAATCCTGCTTTGAAAAGCAACGTTGCATATTTATTTTCATAGAGAGTAAAACTTTCCATCCAATTCTTCTTGCTTTGATGCAGTGCCACTATAGCTACAATGACTGTGGACTTGGCTCGGATGGGACTGATAGGCTTGTTGAGCTGGTACAAGAAATGCAGCACAGGAAGTCATCTGATGATGGAAGCTCTAGTTTATTTGGAGCAAAAATTACTGGTGGAGGCTCAGGTGGCTCAGTGTGTGTTATTGGAAAGAACTGCGTTAGGAGCAGCGAAGAAATCCTTGAGGTATTTTTTTTCCGAGAAACTTGTTGGATTGCTCATTAATTTTAAAGTTACCATGTCTAGAGAAGTGCGGTAATGCTTTGAAAGATAAGAACGGGGATATGGTAATATTAGTAGCCATCACCCTGGATATTGGAAAAAGAGGCATCATGTGCACCATTTCTTTCTATAGTGGGAAATACTGATTGTTGTAGTAGAGCACCTTATGTGCTTGTATTTGCTCATCAAATTCTCATTATCATTACCTGGCCCAGCTTATTATGCTTTTTAAGTTTTTATGTGAGCTTGGGTTATAATTGATGCATAGCCATCCTGCATCCTTATTTTTGTTTTAAAATTTTTTTTCAGATTCAGCAAAGATACAAAGCTGCCACTGGCTATTTGCCAATCATTTTTGAGGGCTCGTCACCCGGGGCCGGAAAGTTTGGCTACCTAAGACTGCGGCGCCGGCTGCCCTCAGCAGATGGGAATTTGGAGTAAAGTGAAGAAGAAACCTGAAGCCATCTATTAATAGGATCTATGATATGATATTAGTTTTAAGCTTAAATAAGCTCTTTTTTGTTGGGCTAGAATACATACATGGCTCACACAGGACCATGTAGTCTATCTTATTTTATGACCAGAAAAGCATTTCAGAATTCAGATTGAAAATTTTGCTGGAAAAAGGTTATGGATGCTGTTTGAACAATGCAACTTCTGCAAGTAGTTGCCACAACAAGCTCATCATCATGGTTGCCAATCTCATTGATCAGATCTGAGAATTAATTTTGTTAGGTTGCAAAGGTTTGTCGGTGTGGGCTCGGTGGTCAGGCCCCACTGCTGTTATATGGCCTGGTTTAGATACAAGTATTCGGTCTTCTCTCTAACCATTACACATGGATGCTTGTTTTATGTAACTAATGATGCCAATTAACTGCTTTTTTGGAACAATTAAATGCGAATTCAGATCTGAACAAATTTTGAGCCAAGTGTGATTTAATCAAGCTTTTATTCAAGACGCTACTACTTAATTAGGCTATGTCTGGTTTAATTCAAAATTAGGCTGCTTGAATTAGACTCAAAATAATGATAAACAAATGAAATTTGAAGCAAGCTCGAAATTAATTCCGAACCAAGCTTGGTTGTCGGACATTGGTTTACGTTGTGAAAAAATAAGAATCACAGAGTTAAAAGAAATTAGAACTTTTCTGTAAATCAAATGCAAGATTTTATTCAAATTATACTCTTTTTTTTTTTTTTTTTTTTCATAGCCCACGAGTTCGACCTTTCTAGGCCGGACGATTCCCGTTTGCCCTACTTCCGGCGGGCCATGGTGCCTTGGCCCATCTTCTCAGCCGCCAAGACTGGTTGCCGAATCTTTGTCCTCATGGCCTTTGGATTGTGGTGAGGGTTGCGAGAAGACATCCCAACCCCATTGCGAACCCAACCGGTCGGGAATGTGTGTCACTACAACTCTCGCTTGCTTGGAGATGGTATATTATTTTCCATGCCAAGGATGATGACAATGGAAATGGCTTCAACTCCAAGTGGGTTGTCCCTAGCAGGATTAGTGCATTGCATTTGGACACACAGAATTCAAGCCATAAAAACCTTGCATTATGTGGTGGATGCACATTAATAAGTTGCATTCTCTCCAACTTGAAATTGGTGTTAAACTCGCACTTGGGATGGAGTTCTACCAGCCCACTTGAACAAAGGACCCACTATCCGTACGTCATTCCGTATGTATGGCAGTAGTATAAAGGAAGGAGCACAACTCAACCCACTGGATTGGATTGGATTGGATTGGATTTGATTCACCACAAGCACACCTCCCTCCCTAGTGCTAAAGTGGACGGACGGACATCTCTTATTGGAGTCAAATCTCAGGATACCCCCCACCCCCCCAATATTCCCCAAGCTGGTGAATTGATCCAAGTTAACTTTTTTCCATCCTTCCAAGCCACCACCATGATGAGAGGTGAGTGGAAGGAAGACAAAATGTGGTTCGAGCTTGCAATAGCCGACACTGGGAACACATGATGATTAGCTTTGAGATATTTGGGAGATGCTAATCTATTCAAAGAGCAGTGGCTGAGATTTAGGATGGGCATTACGATTCGTCACTCAGCCACTTAGTTTGGAAGGCCCAGGTGATGGAGTTGGTCCATCTTTGGCCTCCAAAAGGGTGGTGGATGTGGATGGGAATGGGGATGGGGTCATTGAGATTTGGATGCCCCTCCAACCATGGGTCACCCCTGTGCCCTTCCCCTGCCTCTCCCACCGGCGTCGCGTCCGTCTGACTCGATCCACACCACCGAAAGTCCCAGCATTCCACATGGGTGCCGGCATCTTTGAGGATGAAAACTCCGACACCGGCGGGCCCATCCTCTTAGCTATCGTTAGCGTACTTCTCCCTCCTCCATCTCCATCTTCTCTTCTCACCTCATTTCATTAAGCCGTAGCAAGCATAGTTGCATCCAAGCACAGGAGATTGGATCATGCTTGATTCAATCCGATTTCATATTTTGGATCGTGATCTTAGTTAGACCCAGATAGATTTAACTCGCTTGATAATTGAATTCCATTGGATTTGGATCAAATAATAATAATAAGATTATTATTTGAGCTTGTTGATTTTATATTAGTATTCAAGATCTTTTTAGTGCATAGCTGATGTGAAACTAAACATTATACGGATGCTCATATACTCCTCTTGTTTAAGTTCGGATGTCCTTAAGATCGCTCTAATACCATTTTTAACAATTCAAGTATTCATTCAGTAAAATATAAAAAAGCTAACGAGCATCGAACCAAAAATATATATCACCTATAAAATAAATCTATCGCATCAGACAAGATTTCAAATCGTACCATATAATATTTTATTCATCGGATTAGGTCTAATCGGATGGATCAGGACGGACCGAACGAAGTCATGGATTAATAATCATCCGGCTCACAATCTACCTTCAGGTGCAATTGACGAGAGATGATTCCATCATTATCCGAGAATCCGACGCCCTACCAAACGCTTAAGACCTTGACTTTAGAATTTCTGGATGAGGAACGGAAGTAAAGATGAGAGAGACTTCCAAGTTCCAACCGGTAGGTAAACTAACTAGACGAGGGTGAACGTCAGAGAAGTACAATGAACGAGGCCAGAAACGCGATGAGGTAATGGGTCCCCCGTGGCTGGCAGCTGAAAAATTAATTTAAATAAAAATTCGAGATCTACGACCAATGTCGGTCATTTTCCGCTAGATGGAACTTGACTGAAACTTTTAATTTGACACGAACCAAGGGGGGGGGGGGGGTCTCACTGGTCCAAGATACGGCATATCTATCTATGGATCATTAAGTAAGGTGGGGGCCGGGTCTTTGAGTTATTGGCTTCTTATTTTCATATGAGATGTCTGCTTTTAATTAGCCGTTGGGAAAGAGATTGGCTTCCTAACGTGGCCAAAGAGAAGAGGTACTGCGTTGTTGTTATTGAGGTCCGCATCAACTGAGCTGGCTCTTGTGACACTGGGGGGAGGGATGCATGATTTAGTGCTGGATTTTTGCATTTTAATGCACTTTTGGTTCTATCTTTTTGTGTGGGTATGCATGCAACCAGAGAAGACCCATCGGTCGGTCGGTCGGTCGGTCGGTCTTGTGGTGCCACGCCCTTGGTTGGTCAATTGAATGGGCGAGAGAGAACAAGCACAAAGGCCAAGCGATTCAGAGAGGCTAGTTAAGGGCGCATGTGATCTTATGACACAGCTAAACTCATGCTGTCATGTGATAGCTAGTTAATTAAGGCCATGCCATGCATCCAATGAAATCAAAACTACATCATGAATCGATAGAAATAAAGATAAATTAAAATTATATAAGAAAAAAAGACTATATACTGATCCCAACTAGTTTGTGATTAAAATGATGGTTGGTATTGTTGTTACCTTGTAATACAATACCTTTTAATATGAAAATCCCTTTCTACTAGGGATGGCAATTCTTGTTGTTATGTCATGTTGAAGCTCAACTCAACTCATCTAAGCCTTTTTTTCAACTACATAAGGTCGGCTACATGAATCTAATTTCTTCGTTCTATTCTATTCAGGACTAAGTCGACATTCAAATTACAAATAGTTATATCTTTTTTATTTTTATTCATATTAGTTTAGGTCTACCTCTACCACTATCCTTACTATAGATTGTTAAAAGATCACTCTTTTTAATTGGAGCATCTAAAGATGTTCGTTGTATATGTCCAAACCACCGTAATCGATTTTCTCTCATTTTATCTTCATTTGGGGCTACTCTTATCATTTCTTTATATGTTTTTTTTTAAGTTTATCTTTTAAAGTTTTACCACATATCCATCTTAACATACACATTTTCGTTACACTTAGTTTATTCACATATTGTTTCGGTATTATCCAACACTCTATTTCATATAGCATAGCTGACTTAATAGCGGTTTTACAGAATTTTTCTTTCAATTTTAATGGGATGCACCGATCATACAATACTCCCGAAGCACTCCTTCACTTAATCCATCATGCTTTGACTCTATGATTCACATCTTCACCTAATTCATCTTATTGCTGGATAATTGATTACAAATACAAACAGTATAATTAATTAATCATAACAAAAATTTAAATATAAATATAATTATTAAACAGATAATACAATATGACACACATAATCTCTTTAATAAACAAATTATATTGCATTGATGGGACATAATTTGCTTCACACAATAGATGTAAGTCCCTTAATACTCACTTGTGTGAGTAGACACGACTCACTTAAGAAGACAAATATATTTTTTTATATATAATTACATGCTAAGTACTTTTTGTAAAAAAAAAAAAAAGCTAAAAATATCAATAATCTTACCTTTCTCGATTGTATTTGGCTTGAATAGTTATTTCGAAAACAAAAAAAAAGGTAGTGGAAAAGATTCATATAATTGGCTGCAACTATTTTTAAAAATATATATATAGTCATTTGATAGAGCTAGGTACTTTTCAATTGGCTAAGACTATTTTGTTAGTGCGGGCATTGTATAATTTTTTGGCAATTGGGAATAATTCACATGTCACAAACTTTGCCAACTATCTAAGTCATTCCTCTTGTAATGTAATTATTGAAAAGCTTTATCACTGCTTTTAGAAGCAATGCTCTGATAGGCCAAGCGAACCACCACCACTTCAATCACCTTGCAGCGGTATAGAATAACCAAACCATTAACAAAAGCGCACCATTGAGGTCCACACCACCCCCACCACCACCACCACCATCATGCATTTGTTAATCACAAGAAAAAAGAGGCTCCTTTAATCTAATCATATGAAGATAACAAGCTAGGATGATAAGAGGATGATTAAGAAAAGTAATTAGGAATTAGACAAGTATCTTTCCTTAAAAATCAACCCTATAGGAACCTCACAAGGTTGGACCCATCCAAAGTGATTTTCCCGTATGTGGAATTTTGCTTCCACTTCTGCCTCCTTTTTGAGGCCATGGCTGGAAAGAAGGATCAGGGCTCTTTTCCACAAAGTGGACATCCCTTCCACTCTTTTCCAACTTTATTTGATGCCAATGGATTGTGATGGAGAATCCCCACACCTTGGACCTTTATCACCATGTCGGCCACCTAACTCCCACGTGTTAGTACACAGACCATCTAGATAATCACCTAATCTAATGGGGGTGCCTATGATCAAAGCATGGCATGTGCCCGTAAAAATTATAAGTCATTGACTTGATGAAATAACTGTGTGTTAATATATAGTCTCAATACAAAGAGTGTGTTGAATGAAAAGACTTTGTAACAAAGTTATCAATTTTATTTCATTTCGGCTGTTTCGGCCGAGACGTTTCGGTAGCTTCCGAAAAGATAAGTTCTGCATTTCGTTTCGGAAGATTTTTTGGCCGTTTCGATGCGTTTCGGTATATTTCGGTCATTTTCGGCCGTTTTCAGCCATTTCAGTATGTTTCGGCCGTTTCGGTAAAATATATTTTGGAGACCAATTTATGAATTATTAAACCTTTCAGAACTATTTAAAAATATATATATAATATCAAAAAATATCCTAGTTACCCTATCCCATTTTAAAAATATATATATAATAACAAAAAAAATTCTAGTTACCCTATCCCTACGATCGCATCTCTTAAAAACTCAAACTCTTTATTTTTATATTATTATTATTATTTATGAAGAATATGAATTATGAATAAATTTTTCATATATATATATATATATATATTTTAAATTCTTAAAAACTTAAACTCTTTATTTTTATGTTGTTATTATTATTTATAAAGAATATGAATTATAAATAAATTTTTTATTTTATATATATATATATTCCGAAACGAAGCACCGAAACGATCCGATACCAAAATATTTCGTTTCATAAGCTAAACCGAAACATAATCCGAAACGAAATTGACAACCTTGCTTTGTATACTGCATTTGGTGCAACAAGTTCTACGTGGGCTATACCATTCTTTTTTATTGATCCACATACGCACGATACTAATTAAAAAAATGTTAAAGACAGCTTTACGATATTTCGAGATAAAAATATATGACACCCCAATTCCGAGAAAAAAATTTATGATACTCAAGTTTTAAGCTTACGACACCGTAGTTATAAAATTAAGACATCCGTTTAAAAAGCAAAAAAAAATTACAATATCCCAATTGTAAACTTACGACACCGTAGTTATAAGATTACGATACCCTTCAGAAATGTGTCTATACATAAATTCCAAAAAAAAGCTGAACGGGAAATTAAGGCATCCATTAAGAAAGCAAAAAAAAGTTACAATACAACACCGTAATTAAGAAAGCAAAAAAACTTACAACGCCCTAGTTTTAAACTTACGATACCGTAGTTATAAAATTATGACACCTACTCAGAAAATATGTCTATACACAAATTCCAAAAAAAAGCTGAACGAATATTTATGCATGTTAGCTTTTTTTTTTTTGGAATTTGTGTATAGACACCTTTTTCTGAGTGGGTATCGTAAGTTTAAAATTAGGATGTCATATTATTTTTGTGCTTTCTGAATGGGTGTCTTAATTTTATAAATACGGTGTCATAAGTTTAAAACTGGGGTGTCGTAATTTTTTTTTTTGCTTTCTGAACGGGTGTCTTAACTTTATAACTACGGTGTCGTAAGTTTAAAACTGGGGTGTCATAATTTTTTTCCTTAGGATGTCATAAAGGTGTCTTAATATTTTTTAATGGGTATCGACTAATAAAAAATGATGATGCAACCCACGTAGGACTTGCTGCACCGGAAGCGATGTACAAAAACTTTTCCATGTTGAATTGAGTCCCATTTGGTTCTTTGGGCCTTTGAGTCCCAAATATAAAATTTAGGCCAAAATATACTTTTCGATGCTCAAACTTTTATTCAAAAATTAATTTTGATTCTCAAATTTTTAGTTACCATGGTTTTGTAACATCCCAAGCCCATCTACTCATCTAATTAACTCTACTAGCAATCAAAATCATATTGCTCAAAAACTCGAGTGAAAGTTACTTGGTAGCAAGTAAACTTAAGTCATAAGCACATAATACATTTCTTTCTCATATGGTATAAAACTATTTTACAGTATTACAATCTCTCTCCCTTATAATACGACGTTCTCACACCACAAGCTAGCGTTGTTATACCATAAGCTAACCAAAATCTATCCCGAGCTACATCCTCACAATACAAGCTATTCAAAATTTATCCCAAGCCAAGTCGTTAGTACTGTTGCAAGTTAGCTGACCGAAACCATATAACTCAAAAACTCAAGTGAAAATTAATTGGTAGAAAGCGAACTTAAATTATAAGCATATAACACATTTCTTTTCCTCCGATGTGAAATTATTTTAGAGTATTACACATTTAATTCCTTATGATTTAAGAATGATGCATTTTTAACATCTTGTTACATGATATCAAACAAAAATTGGTAGAAATAACATCATAACATAAATAAGTGGATTGTCAATTGAGCTTCCAATAACCTGTCATAAACAATAAGTGATAGTTCATGCATATATGTCAACATGACATATTAGTTATTTCATCGATTTTAATTAATTTTAAATAATAAGAATATAATATTTTTTAAAATATAAAGGTTTAAATTAAAACTAAAAGTTTAGGTGATTTGAATGAAAGTTTGAGCATCAAGAGTGTGTGTGCGTGGCCAAGGGGACCCAAGAACCTGAGTGGGGCTCAACTTAGCCATTCCCTTCACTCACACACTGGTGGGTCCCCGCCTTAGCACAGAGCTTGAAGAGGTGTTCCCCCTTTTTGTTCAGCCCTTTGCTTTCCACCAGCAATGACTAGGCCAGTTGAAAGGCATCATCCTTTCTGCAACATTTGGTCAGCTAATTCCTCCAAGCTTAAGGCTCGGTTCTCCACAAGCTGAGGACCAGCAACAATTAGGTCACCTTTGGGGAGACATGCTACATTCTAGTGTCCCCCTTTCAGGGCACCCCAAGGATAAGAGGTTGTCCCTCCCTGGAGAAAAAGGCAAGCAAATCATAGAGCTATCATGCTGATTAAATTACTGAATCTTAATTGTTGCTCCTTTGCCGATCGATTAGAGAGAGAGTCCAGGTGGTCAAATGTAAGCAAACTAGCTAGAGTCAATGTTTGTTGGTATTAATGCTGGCCAACTTAAAAAGAGTTCAAAGACTTCTCATCATCTGTTGTCTCGATCGGTTCTCTTTAATTTTGCATTGAAATAATCTGCAGGGATTTGGAAGTTTAGGCATCATCTAGCCTTATTATATGTAGCCGATAAGATAAAATTCATTGAGACTTCGATCTTAATTTTTTTCCAATGGGAAGGTTCGTCCTGTCAATTTTTGGCTAGTTCTTTCATTTGTAGTCTAATGGAGAACTTTGACAACACGACCTTGTAATGAAACTGTTTACTATTTGGCTTCTGTTTCATGCGTTCCCCACTGGATGCAAACAAGAGCAAAAATTCTTTACTAAAACACGATGAATGATTGATTAAAATATAGAGAAAAGATGCAATGAACCGTGCATGCAGTACTGTTTTCATGATAGCCACACCAACTTGCCTGAAATTAGGGAATTAGGCAGCAGCAGCAGCCGTAACGTTGACCATCGAGAACACCGATTGCACCAATTCTTGGTCGAGACGTGGACTAATCTGCACTCTGATAACTTGTTTAGATTTAATTCGTACGGGCGGGCAACAACATAATCAGTCTCAAGATCTCAAGAGCTAATTTTTGTTTTAGCTCTCAGTCAAACTCCAAACCATGATGACCACTTAAAAGCCAGGAGGACTGCTCCATAATTAAATTTCTTTTTAAAAATCCAGTTGATTAGCTATATAATGAATAATAATTCACAGTTAATCATAAAAACATAGCTCTAATTAAAAGGAGAGCAATCAAATGGGGCCTCTGTCTTACAGAAGGGTATTATAGCTGCAGGGGAGATAAAAGATATAAGTTTCAATAGAAGTATATCCCAAAATTGATACCATTTCATGCTATCTTTTATATATATTCATGAGCAGCAAAGCTTCCAACAAGATCAGCAGTACTGGTAGGTCTCCACCCCCACCTCAAGCTTAATCCGGGAACAGAATCCAGCAAACATCATGTAATGTAATCTAATCCCCACATCATTGATTAATTTACAACAAAAAAAAGACCAACTCCATCTTCCAATGCGAGCCATGAGCCATGCTGCTGCTGGATTCCAGGGCTGAGGTTGGTGTCTGCCAAAAGATCAACCAGCCGGTTGGAAGATGTCGGCCCTTTGAGCCTTTGCCACGTACGCTCCCCTGTCACCATCCAATCAATCATTTCTCCATGCAACACTGGACGTTCATACACAAGCATCGTCTTGTGTGAGATTCACATCAAGCGTTACAAGAATTATTGGCCTTTGCTCAACACCCTGCAGCTCCCAGCACTGTCTGGATCCATGAAGCCAAGTTTTGTAAAATTTTTTACCTCGCACTGCATAACAACTCTAAGCACGCTTATATATTTATTGTCTGTGATGCGAAGACAATTGTATGCAAGAAGAAAAATATATATATATATATAATTAAACTATAAGGTTACGTTTGATATATGATCAAATAATAATATAAATTATCTATAAAATAGATTATTATTTGATTATTATTTGATATACATAAATAATATATAATAATATTAATTACTATAGTTGATATGGCAAACAAATTATCAATTATATAACATTAAATTTTTAAAATATTTTTAAATTAATTTTATTAAAAATTTATATATTATTATATATTTAATTTAAAATTTTTATTTTAAAATAATATTTAAAAAAATTGTAATTATAAATATTTGAAATCGAAATAAAGGTCCTACTTCACTGGAAAGGATGTGGCTCAAATAATAAAGTGATCAAATATATATATATATATATATATATATATATATTTATAAAAAAAATAATTTATTCAATTATCATATAACTGATAATATGAATTCATTTTTTTTCTATGATAATTTGAACGATATAGATTATCATTTAAAATACTTATTAAATATAATCATTTAATAAATTTTTAAAATTATTAATAATCTATTTAGATTACCTGCAACCAAACGCTAAAGATTTGATATGAATTTGATGAGGAAAAAGTCAACATCTAACGCACATTATATATATATATATATATATATATATATATATATATGTGGTGTTTAGCTTTTTTTTTTTTTTCAAGTATATATATAATGTTGGTTATGCTAATATTTTTATGCCAATGGTATTGGTTGCACCTAAACCACGTTGTTGCATGACAGCTGGGATTATTTGCTTTTAAAATTAGATTAAAGTAATTGGCGGGCATTAATTGGAGATTCCTCATAACCATGTGGGAGGCTTGGGGAGTGGTAGGTGTAGCCAGAAATTTAGCAACAGTGGGCCCTCGATCGTCTCGTGGAAGAGTCAGTCCGACTCCTATCAATTCGATGGTCAGATAAATTAATTATTATTCCTGCTCCTAATTCTAATTAAATACTCGAGCTGTTCCCGATATTCAAAAACTATCTTTCAGGCTCCCAAGCTATGAGAACATAGCTCATTTCCGCGTAGATGGCAATGAGATAGAATAGTATATATATATATATATGGAAGGCTCCAACATCCGTTCTTATTAAAAACAAATATTTTTTGTGCGTTCCTATCTCATTCTAAGACCATTCCCTTAATTGTTATCCTTAATTGTCCCTCTCCTTCCCTAATAACATCATAAATTTCCAGTAAAAATATAAATCAATAATATAACTCTATAAAATTCTCATTAATTAAATATATTAACAAATTTAACAATCATCCCTCAAATTGACATTATCCCTAAAATAATTAAAATTTTAAATTATATGTAGAAGAATAATTTTATGTATACTATCAACAAAAGAGTGAGAATAGGCAAGGATGCATACTATCATCCTCGTTTCATTCTCATCAATGGAATAAAAGTAATCTTCACTTCTATTCTTATCTTTTTTTAAAAAAAAATCCTTCTCGTGCAAGACAAGATGAGGTGAATGACTCCAACTCTCTGTGTTCGTAGCAACATAAATAGGTTTCTTTTATATGACAGAATTTAAGCACGGATCATGCGGTTTATTAGTGCAAGCTAATGTGGCTGATGGAGCCATATGTAACTCAACGGCAGCCACGTGTAATTAATGATCAAAATTAGCTGACATCGAAAGTTAAAGGGGGGCACAGACGATCTAAATTTGGCTCCTGCCTTTCAAGTCAGCCTCAGCCTTCGCATCAACCCACATGCCTAATAAGACCTAGCTCACCATCTATGGCTGTCTGACAAGGTCTTATATGATACATCAATCATTTGAGGCTCATTATCTCATAAGATCAGACCTATCAACCATTTGCGACCTACACGTCTGATAAAATCAGGTCCATCAATCATCTGCTATCTATATGTCTGATAAAATTAGGCTACGGTCCATACATCTGATAAGATCAAGTCTACCAACTGCCTGCGGCCCATATGTCTAACGAGACTTGGCCCATCTATCAATCATAGTTACTCATGTCAAATGGGACAAAACCCATTAGTTCTAACATTTCGCCAAAAAAGACATTCTTCACCGTAAGGCTCTAGATGGCTCACTCCATCGCTAGGTAACAAGAACTATTCATAAATCGAGTAAGAGGGACCCCTTACAAGATATGAACACTTAAGCCTCAAGAGAATTCTTCATTCCAAACTCTTTCTCTCGAGCTTTTTTTAAGCTCACGAATATAATTTCAATCACTAATTTGAGTGTCGAAAGATTTCATCAAAATATTTAATTCTTGAAATTTGTTGCAAAGCCTAACCTGAAGTAAAACTTCATCAGTAAACTCACGGTGTCCTTACAAACGAACGTTAACTCAAGATACGCTAGCATCATCCCAAGCCATCTAAGTTCTCTTTTATTTATTTATTTATTTATTTTAGTTATTATCGAATTGTTTAGCTAGCTGTGTGAGGAAGTACGAGAGTGATTGAGAAAAATCGAACGGTCAACATCCAACAACTAAATCTAAATTCCGTTCTTGTTTATATTAGCCAGCATATGAAGTGACTCCAATTAATAATGACTCGAATATTAATTTCGAGGACAGCCATGCTCTTTAGATGAGCCAATTACAATTTAGCGACACGTATCGATCGAGAGCAGAAGCCACCGATGGATGGATTGCATTAAAATTGAGCCACTCATTTTATAACCAGTTGGTAGCATCCGTCCTATCAACTCTTCAACTCCATATATATGATTGCATGTGAGAACTAAATTATGTGGTCGAAAGTCATAACTTCGCGTTAGTAGCATCAAGCTGGGCATCCCATCAATGAAAGCAAAACCCCTTCAAGAGAATGGCGTACGTTAATTAGGACCCTTGGCCTCGCTTGCTAGCTAGATGCCAATTAACCATAAGATATCCTTCTTCTTAGCCTCTCTCTCTCTCCTTTGTGATCAAAATATCAACACCCGTCGTAATGCCATGCACATATTTACGTGGGACACCTAACGTTGTCATGCAAACGACATCCATGTGACCACCCGGAGAGTGTGTGTCGTCTTTGCCATCCAAGACTCCATCCCTGTTGTCATCTGAACATAAAACCAAGGACATGCCTGTCACAACATGGAGCTTTTCTATAAAAATTCTTGGTGTGACGAAAAGAAAAAAAAAAAAAAAAAAGAGTGGGATCCTTCTATGAGCATTTCAGATGAATGCACTAAACAATTAACAATCACATGATATGTTAGGTGGAACACAGACAAAAATATATGATGAGCTGATAGTGTTAAAATCGACTTAATTGATGTCTATTAATCCTTTGATCGATCGAGCTTTAGGTAGTGTTTGAAATAGAGGATAAGAGGAAATATTCCCTTTTATTCTCAAAAGCTATAACTATAAGGTAGTGTTTGAAATAGAGAATAAGAGGGGATATTCAGAGGATATCCCCTCTTATTCCCAAAAGCCATAACTATAAGGGATAGCAGGGAATAAAGTTAACCAAAGGGATAATCCATGGTTAACCATGGTTAACCATGGGATATCCCCTCAATTTATTCCCTAGAGAATGTAGGAATAGCTTGTTATCCCTCCAAATAAGAGTAAAAAAAGGTTATCCCATGGATTTACCTTTTTGCATTTGATATGATCAATGGGATAGCCAAGGGATATCTCTAGGGATAACTAGGGGATAAATTCTATCCCGTACACTTATCCATGGATAACATTTTTCCTATCAAACACTACCTAAGGGATAGCTAGGAATAAAGTTAACCAAAGGGATAATCCATGGTTAACCATAGGATATCCCTCAATTTATTTCCTAGAAAATGCAGGAATAGCTTGTTATCACTCCAAATAAGAGTAAAAAAAAAATGCTATCCTATAAATTTATCTTTTTGCATTTGATATGATCCATGGGATAGACAAGGGAACAAACTCTATCCCATACACTTATCCATGAATAATATTTTTTCTATCAAATACTACCTTAGTGTTTAGTCCTTATTAACCATCAAGATAATTATACCTAGCTCATAATACTAAATTTCTTTAGAGCCCATTTGGATTTTCACAGTTACTGCACTAGCTCCAGCCAATAGTCTATTAATATTTTTTTTTTATTGAATAATAACTATATGCATACTTATGCTTATTATGTATAATAAAAAATAATTATATTCAGTATAAAATAATTATGTGTAATAAAAAAATAATGATGTATGGCAAAAAGTTAATTGCATATGTATGTATATATATAGTTATTATCTTTTTGTATGCAATGAGAAGGATCGAAACTTAAAAAACTTAGCTTGTTGCATCAAATATTATATGATTAATCTAGATAGGCTTTGTATTAAAGTTGAATCAACTAAATGTTAGGACAACAATTTGGCCATTGAAATTCTTGCAAGCATGCATGGTGGAGTTGAATAATTAAAACTGTGGCTTTATGGCTTTATTTAAAAAAAAAGAAAATTAGAAAAAGTAAGATAACTTAAGTCATTTATAAGTTGTTAATTAAGGCCACCATAAGCTTGGTAATGTTGTGCATCTCTTGGATGGTCATCAAGTATTTTATATTGTGTATTAGAATCTAAAATTTATTTTATATAAATTGATATTATTTTTTAAATTTAATCAGAGCCGTTGGTCCTCGGCCATCCTTCCATGCGCATCTCTACGGTACAAAGTCCGTGCCGCGAGGGATCATCATTTTTTTAGATATATTTTTATATTTTGATTTCGGAGTTTCCCCGGACCTGCACGCCGACGCATCGGAAGACGGAGCCCGGCGAAGACGGCGGAAATGTTGGCGGTGCGACGCCAGCCATCGGAGCCGCTGACGGTCACGGCGGATAGCGAGCGGGCCCCAGCGCGAGCAAATCATCTCACGTACGGCGAGGAATGCACCGACCGTTGGCCACTCGCATCGCATGGGTCTCGCACCGACCGCAGGAAAAGGATTGAGAAAAATTAAGCCGCCACAATGGTGTGAAGCTTTGCCATGTCTCTGGGACCAATGGCATGTACACTGGCTCGAGAATTATGTTAAGATATTAATTTTTT
Organism: Calamus simplicifolius; assembly: GCA_900491605.1. NCBI lineage: Eukaryota > Viridiplantae > Streptophyta > Magnoliopsida > Arecales > Arecaceae > Calamus > Calamus simplicifolius. The sequence continues at coordinate 589,323 of UESW01004570.1, read as the reverse complement.
TTTTTTACTTTGTTTGAATGTTAAAAATTATTATAGGAATAGAAATATAAATTTTGTAAGAATAATTTATTTTTTTATTATTTCAGATTTTTGTTTGGATCAAAATCTGGTATTTCATGTTATTTTAGTGCAATTAATGCAGTGTTATTCCAAATGATGTTTGAATGGCATGGGAATAAACATGTATTCAACTAGAAATAGATGAAGAATTTTTGTGAAATTCCAAAATACTCTTTCCAATAAAAATGGTTTATCAATTTTTATTTTTAAAAATGACTTGAATAAATTATTATTTATTAATAAATAAAGTCATAAATTAATTACTATTCATAAAATAATATAAGAACATACTTAATAAATTTTTATATTAATAAAGAAAAAAATATACTTAATTTATTATTTTAATTAATAAATTTATTTAATTTTAAATTATATTATAAATAAATTTATTTAATTTATTTAAATGATATAATAAATAAATTTATTTAATTTATTTAATTTAATTCCATCAGTGCCTCTGGAATAGCTGCAATGGGAATAGGAGCTATTCCATGGGGTACCATGGAATAAGGAATAAGAATAAAGAGGGTTGATTGGAATAGCCAGTCTCATGGGACCCACTCTCCTTTTTCAGGATGGTTGGGGGAATAAACTGGAATAAGGCCTATTTCAGGCCTTATTCCAGCATCCAAACGCAGCCTTTAGAAAGAAGCAATGTACATTTTGGAAGGTATTGTAATGTTTCCTTTCATGATAATAGAATTTTAGTATTTACTTATTTGTTTATTTATTTTTCTTGTTGCTTTTATTTTTAAATTGGTTTTGAGCCTGATATGACTGATCCCAGCGCCGTCAGCAAAGGCAACGGTGATCACTATCGTTTCCCCCACCTCCGGCACCCCCTCGGGGTCGGGAGCGGGGAAATCATACCTTAACCCCGGGGCCTCTACCGGCCCCGGGGCGCATCCTCATTTCCCCATTCCCGGCACCCCCTCGGGGTCGGGAGCGGAGAAATCATACCTTAACCCCGGGGCCTCTACCGGCCTCGGGGTGGACGGTCATTTCCCCACCTCCGGCACCCCCTCGGGGTCGGGAGCGGGGAAATCATACCTTAACCCCGGGGCCTCTACCGGCCTCGGGGTGGACGGTCATTTCCCACCTCCGGCACCCCCTCGGGGTCGGGAGCGGGGAAATCATACCTTAACCCCGGGGCCTCTACCGGCCTCGGGGTGGACGGTCATTTCCCCACCTCCGGCACCCCTCGGGGTCGGGAGCGGGGAAATCATACCTTAACCCCGGGGCCTCTACCGGCCTCGGGGTGGACGGTCATTTCCCCACCTCCGGCACCCCCTCGGGGTCGGGAGCGGGGAAATCATACCTTAACCCCGGGGCCTCTACCGGCCTTGGGGTGGACGGTCATTTCCCCACTCCGGCACCCCCTCGGGGTCGGGAGCGGGGAAATCATACCTTAACCCCGGGCCTCTACCGGCCTCGGGGTGGACGGTCATTTCCCCACCTCCGGCACCCCCTCGGGGTCGGGAGCGGGGAAATCACACCTTAACCCCGGGGCCCCTACCGGCCTCGGGGTGCATCCTCATTTCCCCATTCCCGGCACCCCCTCGGGGTCGGGAGCGGGGAAATCATACCTTAACCCCGGGGCCCCTACCGGCCTCGGGGCGCATCCTCATTTCCCCATTCCGGCACCCCCTCGGGGTCGGGAGTGGGGAAATCATACCTTAACCCCGGGGCCCCTACCGGCCTCGGGGTGCATCCTCATTTTCCCATCCCCGGCACCCCCTCGGGGTCGGGAGCGGGGAAATCATACCTTAACCCCTGGGCCTCTACCGGCCTCGGGGTGGACGGTCATTTCCCCACCTCCGGCACCCCCTCGGGGTCGGGAGCGGGGAAATCATACCTTAACCCCGGGGCCTCTACCGGCCTCGGGGTGGACGGTCATTTCCCCACCTCCGGCACCCCCTCGGGGTCGGGAGCGGGGAAATCATACCTTAACCCCGGGGCCCCTACCGGCCTCGGGGTGCATCCTCATTTCCCCATTCCCGGCACCCCCTCGGGGTCGGGAGCGGGGAAATCATACCTTAACCCCGGGGCCCCTACCGGCCTCGGGGTGCATCCTCATTTTCCCATCCCGGCACCCCCTCGGGGTCGGGAGCGGGGAAATCATACCTTAACCCCGGGGCCTCTACCGGCCTCGGGGCGCATCCTCATTTCCCCATTCCCGGCACCCCCTCGGGGTCGGGAGCGGGGAAATCATACCTTAACCCCGGGGCCTCTACCGGCCTCGGGGCGCATCCTCATTTCCCCATTCCCGGCACCCCCTCGGGGTCGGGAGCGGGGAAATCATACCTTAACCCCGGGGCCCCTACCAGCCTCGGGGTGGACGGTCATTTCCCCACCTCCGACACCCCCTCGGGGTCGGGGTGAGGTCGTCGTTTCCTTAAACCCAGGGCCCCCACTGGCCTCAAGGTGCATGGTCGACATGCTATTCAACCGCCAAAGAAAACAGCAACTGTCAGCAAGTACGGTGCTCACACATGATCTCCGGCACATGGCAGTGCCTTGCCGTAGTACCATTTCGTACTCCTGTAAAATGTGCCCCGGTACGGGGGGTCATGTCTCATAACGATGTTTGGCGCATTGCACGCCTCTATGCGCCACTATGCCTTACTAGGGTGTACGACTCGCCACCTCTAGCAATACGAGCCCAGCCACGTCCATCAAGAACAGTACAAAAGAAAGGTCTTCCGAAGCTGCACATGACGGTGTTTAGACAGGTAAAAAAAGAAGAAATATATTCGGGAGGGGGCCAGATCCAATCGGGGGGTTTTTTCAGAGCTTTCTTCCTCCCTGCTCAAAACCCTAACTGCCTCAGCTTTTCTTCGCGGGGGGTGGTTCTTTGTCTGAACCCAAGCCACTGACTTGATCGTCGGAGGGTCCCCACCGGTGCCACCGGTCCTCGGGGACTTTTCTTGCAGGACTTCCCGGAGCGAGACGTCCGTTTTCCCCGACGTTTGAAGAAGGTGACTTGGCGTCATCAGATTGGCGCGCCAGGTAGGGGGGAGTGTAAGAGAGACTTCGAACCAGCGGCTTTCTTCGAGACCTTAAAGCCATGGTGACAACTCGAACGAAGGGAGTTTCAGCCGGTCGCGCTGGGAGGCAGCGCTGCGGGGCTGATCCGCCCGCGGAGGACCCCCCAGCTCTCGTATCTTGTTTCCCAGAGCCTCCGAACCTCCAGGAGGCAGGGCCTTCTGCTCCGCAGAATGGCGCCCCTGCATTCGCTCCACAGCCACCTCAAGAAGATCGATTCGCTGACCTGGCCACCCAGGTCCAGTCACTGGCGGCGGCGGTCAAAAGCATGCAGCAGCAGCAACAAGTAGCTTTGCGACAGCCAGAGCCGAGCCCATCTGTCCCAGAGGCGGTGCAACCCAGCCAGCATTCCTCCCGAAGGAGATCGCCCGTTCCTGCAGATCATCACCGCCGATCCCCGGCCAAGCCGCATCGCCGCGAGGCGTCCAAAAGGCCCCGGTCTCCTTCTCGCCATGCCAGCATCTCCCCTAAGCGGCGGCATGGAAAGGAGGCGGAGCGCGCGCCGACATCGTCGCCTCCGCTCTTCTTCTGAATCTTCAGGGGAGGGTTCCGTTGATGGCCGGATGCCTCGCCGAGCTGAGCGGCGACTCGAGGAGTGTAATCAGAAGTTGGAAGAACTTAGCCGTCGTATCACCCACCTGCCGGAGACTGATTACGACAGTCGGCCTCCCCTGTCCCGCCGTATCATGGAGGAGCCAATCTCTACCCGATTCCGCCTTCCTCAGCTGGACCCTTATGACGGGACTACGGACCCCCTGGACCATTTGGAAAGTTACAAGGTGCTCATGCAGGTTCAGGGGGCTACAGACTCCCTTATGTGTGTGGCCTTCCCCGCTACTCTGAAAAAAGCTGCCCGGGCCTGGTACTCTCGCCTGCCGCCACGGAGCATCGACTCCTTTCGCCAGTTGGAGAGGGCTTTCCTGGCCCACTTTGACGCCTGCCGGAAAATCCCGAGGGTGGCGGACATCTATTTGCTGTCCAGCAGAAGAATGGCGAGTCCCTGCGAGACTACGTCGCCCGGTTTAAGGAGGCCGCTCTGGAGGTATATAACTTGGAGGACTCAATGGCTACCTTGGCTCTGAAGCGAGGGCTCCGCCCTTCCCGTTTCGCGTATTCTCTTGACAAGAAGCCACCGGGTTCCTACTCCGAACTCCTGATCCGCGCCCAGAAATACATCCGGGCAGATGAAGCTGACTTTTCTCGGCGTGAGGCCGGCGGGAGCGTACCCCGGAAGCCAGCCCAGCCAGAACCTGCGGAAGCCCGCCCCAGGAGGCCCGAGCCTCCTCGTCGACCAGACAACCGCCCTCGACCTCCTGCACCGAGAGACGGGCCGTATACTCCATTGCTTGCTCCCATATCCCAGATCCTGCTCGAGATCGAAGGGGAGCCTTACCTGCAACGTCCTCCCCCCATCAACCCGAAGATCCCCCGGAACAAGAGCCTCTACTGCCGCTACCACCGGGACCATGGCCACAACACCGACGACTGCCGGCAGCTGAAGAAAGCCATTGAAGATCTCATTCAACAGGGCCACCTGAGGAAGTTCGTCCAAAGGAACAACCCAGGAACTCCCGGCCCATCAGCGCCTGCACCGCCGATGGTTGATAACGCCCCGACGGAGAAGACGGTAGCGATGATCTCCTGGGGGGCAGGGGGCCCGCCGAAGAGACCGAGGGGAGAGGGGGGAGCGGAGGCTATAATTCCTTTTTTCGAAGAGGGCCTAGAGGGGGTTGTAAACCAAGATGATGATAGCGTCGTCGTATCCATGACGATCGCTAAGCACCCTGTAAAACGAATCCTGGTCGACAGTGGAAGTTCAGTAGATGTTTTGAACTACGACGCCTTTATTCGCATGAACCTGTCACATGATTTACTTCAACCAGTCGTCATGCCTTTGATGGGATTCACGGGGGATTCTGTGAGGGTCGAGGGGAGATTACTCTTCCTGCAACAGCCGGAATGGCTCCGCGCCAGAGCACTGTCCTTATAAAGTTTTTGGTGGTCCGTGTGCCCCTGGCGTACAATGCGATTCTTGGGAGGCCCGGGCTCAACCTCTTGGATGCCGTCATTTCCACCAGCGACTCCTAGTGAGATTCCCAACCACCAGCGGGATCGGCGAGATGCGAGGAGAGCGGGACCTGCCGGCGCTATGCTATCACTTGGCTCCCAGTCCCCAGGGGGCAGTGCTTGCACCACCGTCGACATCGACATCCGAAATTCTTGACCCACGGGATTTGGAGAGGAGGGGGGAACCGGCCGAGCGGCTGCTTACCTTCCCCCTCGGGGAGGACCCCGCGCAGACGGTTCGAGTCGGAGCCTCGCTTCCTGACGAAGCCCGTGACCAGCTCCTAACCTTTCTACGGACCAACGCCGACGTCTTCGCGTGGTCAGCATCTGACATGCCCGGAATCCCGGAGGAGGTGATTACACACCAGCTCAACATCCGACCAGAGTGCCGGCCCATCAGGCAGAAGAAAAGGAGTTTTGCTCCGGACCGGCAGAAGGCTGTCGACGAAGAGGTGCGGAAGCTGTTGGTGGCTGGCCACATTCGTGAGGTGCGCTACCCCGACTGGTTGGCGAATGTCGTGATGGTTCGGAAGACCAGTGGGAGCTGGAGGATGTGTGTGGACTTTACCGACCTCAACAAGGCGTGCCCCAAGGACAGCTTTCCGCTCCCCCGAATTGACCAACTGGTGGACGCCACTTCCGGGCACGGGACGCTCAGTTTCATGGATGCGTTCTCGGGGTACAATCAAATCAAGATGAGCCCAGTAGATGAGGAGGCAACCTCCTTTGTCACGGAGAAGGGGATCTACTGTTACAGAGTGATGCCTTTCGGGCTGAAAAACGCCGGGGCCACTTATCAAAGGTTGATGAACAGGGTTTTCGAGAATCAGCTGGGGCGCAATATGGAGGTCTATGTGGATGACATGCTGACTAAAAGCACCAGCGCAGGAGACCATGTGGCCGATCTCGGGGAGACTTTCGGCAATCTGCGACGGTACCGAATGAAGCTCAACCCCCACAAATGCGCCTTTGGAGTGGCGGCCGGCAAGTTCCTGGGTTTCATGGTGACCCAACGCGGGATCGAAGCCAACCCCGACAAGATCAG
>UESW01004570.1:531819-580031 GCA_900491605.1 Calamus simplicifolius | reverse complement strand
CTCAGTCGATAACGGCCCCGCCGGACCTAAGCCCCCAGCGGCCCTTCCTTAGTGGCTTCCAGCTCGGACACGCGTGGGCCCTACAGTGACTATTCATCACGTATCTTCTAGATTAATAAATTATGGCTACTTACTTTAATGAGATAATTAAGTGGTCATCTGTCTCTGAGATGGCGCCTAAATCTCTGACATCCACTAAGAGGTAAGCTTTATCGAAAGTTATCATTCATCATAAAAGTCTTGACAAGTGGCGGCATTGGGCCTCACAGATGTCAGCCCTGACATTTCACCCACCAAAAGTACTCAGTCATCATGACACTTCAGCCACTCAGACTAAATGAGCCCTAAAAGTCATGGTCCATCATGAGGCCCACGTGACTCACTCCCACTAGATGACAAAGATTCAAACTTCTCAAGCAAGCTACACAGAGGACAATGGTGAATAAAGAAGGGAAGAGGTAACTGAAAAAAGGGACTCAACTCACTCACTCTGGGGGGATTTTTTCTTTCTCTTTCGAGCTTTCTCAAGCTCACGGCTGTTGCCCAGAGCACTAACTTGAGCGTCGGAGGGTCCCCGCCGGAACGCCCGGCCGTGGGCTTCTTGCAGGCTTTGAAGACAAAGAAGGGCTCCGATATTTCTATGGAGGAACGGCCGACGCTCAAGGACGCCGACTCAAAGTGATCGGGCATCAACAGAAATAAAAAAACATTGCTGGCATCAAACATAAACATGTTCTTGCGCTATAACATGTATGTTGCATCCATGTGATTTCTATATAGATTAATGCCTTCTTAACACCATGCATTAATTCAACAACCAAATGTTCGTTTCTTTTTTATTTTTTATTTTTTATTTTGTTACATCCGAGCGATCGAACCATTATAAGGTGAGTCAAGCCTAATATATCATAATATAAAATTTGGGTAAGAACCACGAATTACCCTGCTTCCAGCTTCAGGTCCGGAGTGATGGACCATCCGAACAGCTACTTAGTCAGCCGTTGAGTTAGCTTACCGATAGATATGCCGAATCTGAACGCTATAACCATGATGATGCATAGTCCGTATATCGTGGATCAAGAGGTTAGTAGGCAAAAGATCGCCAGAGTTTTATCAAAGCCAGCGAATAACAATAATATAATCCCCTTCGATAATAAGCCTATGGGTGCTCAGACTGCAAATGACATAGGATATATCAGCTCACGCAGTATACAGCTCGGCTAGTGGCATAGAAAGGTCAAAAAGATCAAATCCATTAGCCGTCAGATCCATCCGATCCTCGAATCATAAAAGTCGATATAGTCAGTCAACCTCGAATACTTTCATCAAAATTAATTTTGATAAATTCTAGAGGTGAAGGCTTCCAAGAGTTCAATCTCGATCTGTTCTTTGATCGATCTCACTTAACGCTTCCATTTTTTTTTTAAATAAAAAAAAAGAAAAAGAAAAGGAATCCTTAACGTAACAACTCCATGCTAGCTGTTGAAATTAACTTATCGACGCAACGGCATAGTCAAATGATTATTAATTCCATGCAAATAATAATCTTGGCATGGATGATCACAATGCACTAAATTAAGACGATATCCAGTAGGGCTAAATTAAGACGATATCCATCCCGTAGGCAGCACGTCACTCTGGCTGGCTCTCGCCGTAAGCCTCGCGTAAAGCCCAAGGAACCAAACCAATTAGGCTCTCCTTTGCACCCACACCATTTTGGTCTTCCCCTCTGGAAAAGCCATGCGCAAAAGCCCTCTCTTTTTTGTCTGCAATCAAGGGGACAATTCCCGCGTCCATGGCGAGTCCTCCGTAGTGATGCGAAACACTCGAATTCATTACTTTTTTCCATGGCTGATGACCAGGGATTCCATGTCTACTTGTGTATTTAATTTAGTCTCCAAGGTTGTTGTTCGATCGACGACAAAATCTAAACTTATAATGATTATTGTTGCTGCAAAATGATTCAAGGTTTTTCGGTTGTAAAGTGGTAGAAAGATTTGAGCGAAGCCAAACCAAACTATTTGCACACCTGATTGAAACAAATACAGTCAGAGGAATAGTTACTTATAATTATATTTGGTTATTTATCCAATTCAATAAGTCAATAAGTCAACGTATATTGGATAAAATCTCAAAAATCAATCTGAGCATTTAGAATAACACTTGTAACATCCCAACTTTACTTTCTGATCCAATTAATCATCTCAAAGGACTGGATCTTATCCTCGAAGAAGATTCTATTACTGTAATCCACTGGACCTGTTAGGCATCCTGCACCCACTTACCTACCATCCCCTTGATTGGCGACATTCCGTTCTACCCTCAGAAAATTTATTGCGCCATATTAGGCACATCTACCAGAAAGCCAACTCTGTGACTGACTGGATCTAGCCAGGTGGCCTATCACTTGGGTACTTAGAGCCGAAAGCAGGGAACCTTGCCCCCTATTCTTTTCAAATTTTGTATTCTGATATATCGGGTTTGACTACCCTACATTGGTGTGATTACGCCTGTATCAAAAAAAAGGCTAAATCTATGCTCATTAATTTTTTTTTCTAATATAAAACTATTTTTTTTATTATAAATAGTTTTAAAATATCATTGATTGTTGAAACTAAATTCGAAGTAAATGTTAAGCTAGAGATTTAGATAGAGGCTTTAAATCTATGAAGGTTTAAGATTAGTAGAACTAAAACTGAATACATGAAATGTAATTTGAGTGAAATAGAAATACAAGTGAAGAAACAGTAAAGATTGCAAGCAAAAAAATACCAAGGAGTGAAAAAATTAGGTATGTGGAATCAATTATCCAATAAAAAGAAGATGTAAATCATAAAGTTAAAGCAGGATGAATTAAGCGGATGGGTGCTTTAAAAGTATTGTATGATCAATGCATCCCATTAAAATTTTAAAAAAAATTCTATAAAACCGCTATTAGGCCAGTTATACCATATGAATATTAAAACAACGTGTAAATAAATTAAGTGTAACAAATGCACATGTTAAGATGGATATGTGATAAAACTTTAAGAGATAGAATTAGAAATAAATATATACAAAAAATGATAAAAATAGCTCCAATGAAGATAAAACGAGAGAAAATCGATTACAGTGGTTTGGACATATACAACAAAATAAGACATTTGATGCTCCAGCTGAAAAGAGTAATCTTTTAACAATTCATTGTAAGGATCGTGATAAAGATAAACCTAAACTAATATGATAAAATAATTAAAAAAATATAACTATTTATGATTTAAGTATCGATTTAGCCCTAAATAAAGTAGAGTGAGGAAGCAGATTTATGTAGCCAACCTTATATAGTTGAAAAAAGATTTAGATGAGTTAAGTTGAGTTGAATATATTATAAATATAATTAATGATTTGAGATTTCTAATAGCTCATGCCTGAACTAAAAACATCCACATTTCTAACTATCCTTGTCGAAGTACAACAATCCTGCTATGTTATTGACAGTTACCGTAATGCACCAAGAAGTATAATTGCATCATCATAATAACTACGATTCTTTGAGAATCATACAGTAAATATAATCAATATTTTATTAAAAAATATTAAAAGCCGTTAAAAAAAAACTAGTATGTACAGATTCATTCAACTTCTCTTCATCTTATAAAAACTATAATCTTAAGCCAGTGGAAAAAAAAAAAAAAACAAAATCCATAAGGACCATTATAATGCTTTGTTTATTTAAATAGTTATTTTTTAAACTAATTTTTAGTCAAGTTGTTCAACGGCCACCTAGGAGCCTCCTAAGGAAGCGACTTGTTCTTACTACGAGCACAGTCCGAGTAGTCTGCTGGCAACCAATGCGTTCAGAGTTGGGGATGCTTTTACGCAACACCAAGCCTTAAGCTTTTTTTTCTAAAGTTATAAATTTGTTTTGCTGACTTCTCTTATCTATATAATTTTATGTATCAAATTATTTTTATTTTTTTATAATACAGTCGAACAATCATACCATACGAGTTTGGATCAAATCTATAATATTAAATACAAAACAAAAGGATAAAAATCTTTATTGATCCAAAACCAGATATCTATATGATGGGCAACGAAAGAAGCCATCCAATCATCAGCGAAATTAGCTTCTCTATAAACATGACAACAATAAACCTTATCAACCAAATGAAGGGCTGATCTAAAATCATGGATAAAAAGATTGATTGAAGATCAAAAATTATTTCACCTGATACGTTTATGAGTACATAAAATTAAAAAAAAAAAAAGAAGAAGAAGAAGAAGTAATTAATGGCAGCTTACTTGGAATGAAGATTTAATAAGGCTATGTTGATACGAGGGATAAGGAAGGATATCCTTCGGATATCTTTTTTTATCCTTAAAAATTATAATTATGAAGAATAGTTCTAAAAAAAATTAGCCAGAGGAAAATAATCCCTAAACTTATTTTTTAAAATTTTTAGAAATAACTAAAGTTATTTCTTGATATAAAATTATTATTTTAAAAAAAATAATTATTTTTTAAATAAATACAATTCTATATACTTATTCATAGTTGCCTAAAAGACCAACGGCCAAGGAATCCATGGTTATGGAGGGTGTCGCGGAATAGCTGATTAGCTTAATCTAGCAGGGCCCGATTGGTCGGCTTAAAAGTTAAAACCGAAACCGGTCGATCTAACAGCCCCCCCGGTCCACACGATGGCCCGCAACACATCCTTACGCGAACCCGAGGCGCATCCCAGCCGTCCATTCCCCGACGTCGCTCGCGGTCAAACCGGCGGGCCCCGCCCTCGTACCTTCCCGGAAAACAAGCCGGCGCGGGCCCACCCTCGTGCTCCTCCCCTTTTTTTTTTTTTTAAATAATAATACTTATATAAAAAAAATATTCTAAATAAATAAGACGGGAATTTTAAAAACTCGAGTCCAGTCACCGTCACATGGGGATTGTGGCCCACGCCGAGCCCCGACAAGGGGTCGCCACGTCAGGGGCGAATAATTAGGGCGTGGGGGCTATAATTAATTAAGCACGATTAAAGATGGCAAATGGGGTTTATTAATCTCTAGTTAAGTAGAGTAGAAGCTGCTAGCGGTCTCTAATCTACATTATCCAATGCATGGCCACCTAATTCTCAAATCATTATTAAAGACTGGCTCGGTGGCTCCTCCTCCGTACCGGCACCACGTGACGCGCGCGGCGTCTTCCTCCGCCTGCTCGGCTCGCTTTCGGATTCATCCGCATCCATCCGCGCCCGTGCCGACGTTCCGCCTCTTCCTCCTCCATGATTATCCTCCGTACCATCGAGAGACCATTCAAGACGAGCAATTAGTAGTCAGAATAACCCCAAATTTACACCAACCCAACCTCATTTTATGAGGTTGATGATTTCGATTCTAAAAGCTCATTAGATTAATTTGAAATCTCTCTCATCCCACGATTGGCTCTCAATTTCGGATATGATTCCGATCCAAACCAATTCTATAACAAAATACTCTTAAAAGTTAAATTAAAATTTTTAAATTAAAAAATAATAAAAAACGTAAGCCAAAAGATATCAAAAATAAAAAATTTAGGTATTAAAGATTAATTATTAGTAAAAAAATAAAATAGATGAAGATATGAATGATAGAGTTAAGTAGGATAATTAAGTGAAGAAGTGCTTTGGAAGTAAAGTATGATCGATGCATCATTAAAATATAAAAAAAATATAAAATTGTTATTAGGATAGTTATGCTATATGGAATAGAGTGTTGGGTAATATTAAATAATGTGAATAAATTATATGTAACAGAAATGCCTATGTTAAGTTGATACATGTAAAACTTTAAAAGATAGAATTAAAAATAAATATATAAGAGAAATGATAGGAGTAGCCCAATTAAAGATAAATAAAAAAAAATCGATTATGGTGGTTTGAACATATATAATGTAGTCCTTTATATGCTTCAATTAGAAAGAATATTTTTTTAATAATTTATCGTAAAAATAAAAATAAAAAAAAAACATAAATAAATTAATAAAATAATTAAAAAATAATTATTTATAATTTAAATGCCAATTAGATCAAGAGCAAAAATAAGGATGCAGATTCATGTAGACGTTTCAATGTAGTTGAGAAAAGACTTGATGAGTTGAGTTGAGTTAAATTACTCATAAATATTATATATATATTAATATATAATATTTTAAAGTAGATTTTTAATTAATTTAATTTAATTAGATTGATTTTGATTGAATCATTTGGAATAATTTTTGATTTTTTTTTTTTATTTTACTTGGAGCCATCTCTAAGCCGCCATGGAAAAGTTGCGCACGCGTAAGCGCGTTAGAGAAGAGTAAGCCGCCATGGGAAAGGGATGCCAAAATCTAATCAACTTTGTTTCTTTCTTTCTTTCTCTTTCTTTCTTTTTTTTTTTTTTTTTTTTTTTTTTTTTTTTTTTTTGGCCCTTTTTAGGTGCGGAACGGGTGGGAGGGATCAGAGAGATTAAAATCAGGAAGCCAGAATAATTTTAGTTTTTTTAATCCCAGTTGGTGCTTTTTACTTTGAGTGCGATGGCTGAAGTGATGTTCCATGAATGCAGCATTACTTGTTTAAGTTTTTTTATAGTGCAGTTTCCATGAATTCTTTTATACTTCCGGGCCCCCATTTTGGTATTGGAAGCCATCATGACAGAGAAGTTTTCAAGAAATAAAAATTATAGACAGAGAGAATTCAACGAGCCATTCACGGCTCTCCACCTCAAGATTTTTTTTCTTCTTTTTATGAATATATATATAAATTTATTTATTTATTTATTTATTTTTATTTATTGATATAGATAAATGATCAAATCAATTTTAAATGAGTAAACCTGATATAGCGTAGTATAAAATTTGAATTAAAATAAGAGAACATAGGTCTTTCAGCTTCTAATTTTAAAAGTTAGATGATAATCATTTTGATGACAATTAGTTATCGTTAAGTTGACTTTTCATAGATATGTTAAATTGAACACAGTGAGCTTCTAAAAGAGATAACAAAGTAAATTAAGAAGTTAGCAGCAGATGATTACAGTGGTCCTAACAGAATCAACGAATCATAGTAATACATTCCTTTCAATAATAAGAGTACAAATGCCCAGACTACGAATGGCACCAAAAATATAAGTCAAATGGCATACTTTAGAAGCATCGAGGAGTCAAAAGATTGAATCATCAAACTAATATCGTACTATCGACTCTCAAATATAAAAATCGATCTAATAGATCTATCTCGAACACTTTATTAAAATTAATTAATAATCTTAAAATGAGGGCTTTTAAATATAAATATGAGATAGCATGAAAAACTCAAAGACCAAGACTATGAAATCAATTACATTTAAGAATTTATGAATTATATTTATCTTCTTAGTGCACGTGTTGTTTGATTTTTTCTTTTTTTTCGCTCTGTTGTTTAAATGGTGAACTTCTTGTCCATGATCATATGAGATTTTTTTTTTTAAAAAAAAATCTGATTAAAAAATTCTCATGTCCAAAGGTTTACCTAAATAGTATTTTTGATGATTTTAAAACTAATTTCCTTCATATAAGTCTAAATCAACAAAAAAAAAATTACAATCAAAAATATTTTAAAAATAAAATATACTTTTAATCCTTAAACTCTATTTAAAATATACTTTAATCATTTAATTTTTAATTATTACAATTTAATTTTTATGCTTTAAAATTGGTATATATAATAGTTTATTACATGAGATTAATTTAATGAGATAATTGTTGTATTGCATAGTTTTTATGCAATAAAATGCTATGAATGTAATAATTTTTAAGATATAAAAAATTAAATTATAACTAATAAAGATTTAAAAATGAAAAAAAAAAATTGCATGAAAGTTTTGAGGATGGAAATATATTTTAGCCAACTTTAAAACATAGAAATTACAATAAGGAGCTTCAAAAAGAAAAAGAAAAAAAAAAAAAAAGGACAGAATGTTTCACCCCAACTAGTATAATAGCGAGTATAAAACAAAATGAATTAAAAAAATCTGGCGACGACACGTGGAAGGCCGCAGCTCGCGGAACGCCTACGAGGGGCCAAGCATGCGACCGGGCGGGGGGGGAGTGGGTTTTGTTACCCATCGGTATTTGTACTTTTCTCAAAAGACCAAATTGCCCCGGCTGACCACACCATTTCTGGAATATTTCCCTCGCGCGCTTATAATTCCATTTCGTTACTGTTGATGGGACCGCAACAACCACGCCACAGCGCCGATTCCATCCGGATCCGATCACGATATCTAACGGAGTGTGACTCATAATGCGCCGTTATTTTGTTCGTAAGATAGAATGCAAATAAATAACGGCCGTCATTTGTGAGCGAAGTACCAAGAGGAGACTAACGTTCGGAAAAATAAAAAAAATAAAAAAAACGTTATGTACAACGGACGTTATGTGAGACGTCAGTCAGACCCCACTAAAACGACCCACTACTAGAGGTTAAAACTTAAAACGGAAATAGGAAGTAGGAACAAGAGCCCGGGGCTCGGCTGCTTATAGTTACCGGTCGTAGGAAAAAGCGAAGGGAGTCTTCGGCTCGAGGCCAGCACGCTTGCATCGCCTTGTCGCGCTCTCTCTCTCTCTCGTCCTATCGTTCTCTTTATTATTATTATTATTATTATTATTATTTTCCTTCTCCCACCCATCACTGAGTCTCCCCTCCCCCTCTCCCCCCCTGGTCCCTCTATTGTCGGGAGAAGAACCCTCCGCGGCCGAGGCCCTCGCCGCGCGGCTCCCCACACAGGTTTCCTGCCCCCCGGATCCCCGGACACGCACGCCGGAAACCGGGAGCTAGGGACCCGAGCCCGACGCAGCTGGATTCCCCACCGTCCATCTGACCTGCTCCTCTCCCCGCTTCGGCAGCCGTTCTCGCCGGCCGAGGAGCTGCCGCTCGACACGATCCGCTCTTCTCGGTGATGGAGCCTTCCCCGGCCATGCCGTGGCCTTCGGCGATGGCCGAACGGTGAGTGGCCGTGGCGGAGCCGCCGGAGTACGGACGATGAAGGGGCCGGTGAACGCCGCCGCGGCGGCGAATCCATGCGACGGTAAGTACGCTATAAACTCTCGTTTGTTTGTTTTTTTTTTTTTTTTCCGCCCGCCGCGGGAAAGATGGTGGCGGAATCGGGTACTGACACGTGTGACGGGAGGCGCAGGGGAGAGGAAGACGATAAACCCAGAGCTATGGTACGCTTGCGCGGGACCACTGGTGACGCTGCCGCCGGTGGGGAGCCTCGTCGTCTACTTCCCTCAGGGCCACAGCGAGCAGGTGGGGAGCAGCCTCGTCTCCTCTCTTTCTTGCTTCAATTAACCACGCAATATCTGGGGACTTCTATGACACTCTCGTCGCATGTTCTTTACTCTCCTATCTTGTTTCTGTGTGCTGTTTTCTTTCTCTTTAATTTTTCCTCCAGGATCATTCTTTTTTATTTATTTTTCTTGAAATATATCCAATGCTACTTTTGAAGTCTTCGGCATTTTTTTAAAGGGTCCGGAGGGCAATACTTTAGTAGAATCCGAGATAAAACCAACTGAATATATTTAATTTTAGTATGTCTGTGATTTACAAGCTAAAAAGAGATTTGAGTAGTGTCTATAACTAAAATGCAGTTGGGGTACTTGGAATTTGTTGATCGAGCGCTCGATTTTGAGAAATTTGGCATTATATTAGTTGGATGAAGTCCCTTGGTTTATTTTTTGATCGGAATCACTTCCATCACTTGCTGGATATTGATATTTGCGTGCTTAATAAAGTGCCTCTCCCTTTTGGTGGATCTGCCGGGCTTTACAAAAGATTTTTTCCCATGATCATTCATCTTATTGTGCTTTTTATCCCCTTCGTTTTCTCTCTTTACATGTACGCTTTTCTCCCATACATGGGTACAGTAGGTAACAAGCAAGATGGTCCATCTGAACAAACTTGGAATTATCTTATATTGGCTAGCGATGATGGGTAGTACCTGAAATTAGACAACTTTAGTTACTTGTAAAGTTTTTTTTTTTTTTTTCAAGTATTTTCTAGTGACCAATTTTTTCAATATAGTCCGAGAAGCCAGCCAGTGAAGCGTGAGCATTATGCCAACACAGGATTGGATTACCTTCCAAGCCCATGTTTTTGGGTGTCATATCTGCCATAAATGTTCATGCATGCATCTGAAAACATTGTGCAGTTGTAGTAGGCAGCCTGTTCATTTATATCTGATAGCCTTCTGGTTGATCTGTACAAAATTACAAATAACAACATGTTTTCTTTCTAATTAATTATAGAAGCATCTTCGCAATCTAATCATGTATAAAAATCAACTATTTCGATTTATTTTCGGTTTCACCATTTATAATTGGTTTTGTTTTGTTTCTCTCCTCTAGACTTTCCTTAATACACCACCATAATTGACAAACCTATACAAAATATGAATCTACACATAAGCAGAAATGTGATGATACAATACTTGCCTAATTTGGTTTGTTGTTCTCCTCATTCTAGATTCAGTTTGATATAATCTGTTTTTCACTTATATCAAAATCACCCCGGCTTGCTTCTCTGTTAGCTTTTCTACGTTTGGGTTATGACATGTCCTAAATGCCTCGTGGCAGATGGGATCGATATATTTAACACCAAAGCTTTTTTTGATTTCGGTCTATTGTTTTGTTGGTCAGAGGATTTTGGCTTGTTGAGAATTTGAAATTGTATCGTTCTGGTTATATTAATGCAAACTAATGCTATCAGATTAGGATGGATGTTTGGAGGATGTTTAGTATAGCTTATATCAAATGCTCTGACTGATACTGTGGGAAATAAAATCTATAGAGGCTTTAATCGAGAAGTTTACCATTCAAAATTCACCTCATATTGATCCATAGCTGTGCAGATTATTGAATTGCTTTACCATTTTGAAGTATCTGGCTGTGTTCTCAGCTTTTGCTCGATATAAGTCTATAGAAAAGCATAACAGTATATGTTGTTTTCTGCATGCCTTTCAGAACCTTACAGCAAAATGGATGATTTTTTTTAAAAAAAAAACAAACTGATGATTTTGTTTTTCCTTGATAATTTATTAGTAATAAAAACTGCTGATGAAACATAAATTATTGGATATATTGCTTAGACAGATGTGTTTGTATTTTCAGGTTGCGGCTTCTATGCAGAAGGATATTGATGCTCACATTCCAAACTATCCAAATCTTCCATCAAAATTGATATGCCTTCTTCACAATGTTACTCTGCATGTATGTTACCTTTTTGCTATATATCTTTTCATTGAGATGCATCCCATCTTCCATCTTCCATTCACCCGTAACATGAGCTTCTGCATGTTTGTGGAAATCCCTAGGCGGATCCAGAGACAGATGAAGTATATGCCCAAATGACACTCCAACCAGTCAACTCGGTAAGTTTCCCCTTTATATTTTGTTGTTTCTGTCATGTTTTTGAGGGTTAAAAGACGTGAATTTTCCCACCGAACTTTTGCCTCTAAATGAATGGAGAAAGTGTCATAACTAGTGAGCTTGCAATTCAACTGCAAGATGCTGTCACGTCAACTGCCAGATGCACTAGACTACATAGTGTTTCTATCAACATTGTACTAATTACTGTTTGAACTCTGTAAACTTATTGCATTAGCCTTCTTGAGTCAAGTTTTCTAATTTTTAATTAATTTATTATTTTTTGCCAGTATGACAAGGATGCGTTGCAGGCATCAGAGCTTGCACTAAAGCAGACTAGGCCACAGGCAGAATTCTTCTGTAAAACATTGACTGCAAGTGATACAAGCACTCATGGAGGTTTCTCTGTGCCCCGTCGTGCCGCAGAGAAGATCTTTCCTTCTCTCGTAAGTCAATTTGATAGTTGAACATATAACATGGAAATGATATTATCTTCATGGTGCCTTTGAACTATCCTTTAATCTGCATAATCTTTTTCACCTCGTGTAGGACTTTACCATGCAACCACCTGCTCAGGAACTGCAGGCACGGGACTTGCATGATAATGTGTGGACCTTCCGCCATATCTATCGAGGTAAGCCATTATGGCCCAAGCAAAGGTTAGCTTCCTGATCACTTTTAGTGATGTAAAATGGGCCGTGCTAGGTATGGCCCCTGTCCTGCTTAGACTATGATTTCATGGACCATGCCGGCATGACATATGGAATCCAGATCCCTAGCCTGGCATACCCATGGGTCTGTGCCAACCCGTTAGTTTGATACTTTTTTTTAGTTTTCTGATTTTGTTTTTTTTTATATATATATGCTAAATTGATCAAAATACCCTAAGAATATAGCTATTTATGGCTGTTGGAGGAGGTATTTTGTTTTTTGTTTTTTTTTTTAAAAAAAACTAGCCATTATTGGGTCGTGAGTTAGCATGGCCTATGGTCCTCAAACCATTCCTCCAGTACTATTCATTGTGAGCTATACCGGACATGGCCCACATCATGTCAGGCCATGCTGGCCCATAGGTGGCACAGCCCATTTTACACTACCGTTCACTTTAATCTAAATAATGTGATCCATATTAAATCTTACTATTTTTATAGTAAGCTTACGAAGTAGTTATACTTGACCCTGGCTTAAAAAAAAAAAAATGCAGATTTGTTTGTTTTAGTGGCATGCAATCTATACATTCATCATAGACTATGACTTGATAGCTTCTTGAATACATGCGTGTTGCTCATTCATGCTTTAATTTGGCGCATAAGGAACTTCTTTCTATGGTGTATAAACAACTTCTTTCTACTTTACATGCTTTTTAAAGGAAAATTTGTTATCTTCTCCATGACATCAGGTCAGCCTAAAAGACACTTACTGACAACTGGTTGGAGCCTATTTGTGAGCGGAAAGAGGCTTTTTGCTGGTGACTCTGTTTTATTTATCAGGTAATTTCTCCATAATCCATAGCTTGCATAAACAACATTGTCCTTTTTATCTTTCTGGAGAGGTTGATCTAGCTTTATGCCGTCATGTTGGTAGACCTTTTAGTCCAAAAATGGAAATTCATCTCCCTCTCTCTCTCTCTCTAATTTTACATAATCCCCTTTCCCCTGCATCTTCTTATTACTCTTTCTACATTTTGGATACTATGAATATCATGCCACCTTGAATAATTCAAAGAAGGTTGGATGGTTATGAATATGGTATATATGTCATATAAGTAGATTATTCTAATAGTTATAAATTACAGAAGTTGGAAAACTTTTGAATCCAAAATGAAAATTCATAGTCATTTCTTTCTTTACGCTTATATGCATCTAATTCCCCTTTCCTCTTCTTCTGTTTATTCCTTTTTTTGGGGGACATCATGCATATTATGCCAACCACAAATAATCTAGACAAAATTGGACAGTTGACCTGACTATGTATATTGTATGGGAATTTATTCCGATAGAAGTCTGTGGACAAAGCAGTTTGTTCCAGTAGAAGTAGATTGTGGACAGACAGTGAGGTTATATTTTTTTTTTTTGTCCACCCTATCTGTATTCAGGGATGAAAAACAACAGCTTCTGTTGGGCATTAGGCGTGCTAACAGGCAACCTACTAATATTTCATCCTCGGTCCTCTCAAGTGATAGCATGCATATTGGAATCCTTGCAGCAGCAGCTCATGCCGCAGCAAACAACAGCCCCTTTACTGTATTTTACAACCCAAGGTTTGGTTCCATTTCTTTTGCCATTTAGTAATGGTTATATATATTTCAATTGTAGCAAATGGACAATTGTTTATCTTTCTGCAAATTTCTTTTCTTCTGCACGTTGTTAGCTTAAATTAACTTGTTTCTGCAGGGCTAGTCCTTCAGAATTTGTTATTCCTTTTGCCAAGTACCAGAAGGCAGTGTATAATAACCAAATAACCCTAGGCATGCGCTTTCGAATGATGTTTGAAACTGAAGAATCAGGAACAAGAAGGTTAGCTCATACTGGTTTCTGCTTATGCCAGATTTTTAAAATGATAGTGATGGTTGCAAGAGAGAGAAAAAATAACCCATTTGAAGTCAGATATGCTTTGATTGAGCACTCGGTTGATGTTTGCTCTAACTAGAACATCATCCTTCTCTCGTTTCCTAGTAAACCAAACTTGCTACAAATTGAAATCTGAGTGTTGCATTTCGCTTTACCTTGATAGGTGTCCCAACATAGACCTCATAGATATTTGGTCCAGTTGAAAAATATTGGAGAGTAATTTTCTCTTATATCTGCAGGTACATGGGTACAATCACTGGTATTAGTGACTTAGATTCTGTGAGGTGGAAAAACTCACAATGGCGCAATTTGCAGGTAATAGTTTGCATTTTTAGGCTTTCCTTGCAGTACTATTTTACATGCTTCTTATTTAACTAACAATTTCTTTAATGTGTTTCCATTTAATACAGTTTTATGTTCCTTAACAGGTAGGGTGGGATGAATCTGCAGCTGGTGAGAGGCGCAATAGGGTCTCCGTCTGGGAGATTGAGCCTGTTGTAGCTCCTTTCTTTATCTGCCCTCCGCCATTTTTCAGACCAAAACGCCCTAGACAACCAGGAATGCCAGGTACATGTTGAATAATCATATGTATCGATGGCAACTCTTTGTGGTACTGAATTTAGACCGTGGCAAAAACATGTGTGATCAGACATTCTCATGTTTCTGTTTAGATAAGAGCACAAAACAAACTTCATAGCAGTCACTTTAACCAACACTTTAGTCTGCAACTGGATTTATGGAATCAGATTTGTTTATATATATATATATATATATATATATATATATATATATATATATAAAAGGAAAGAGATCCATAGCATAAGAAAACTCAAATTTCATTGTTATGTTTTTTGCCCGTAAAGAGAAGTATAGCTATGGCTGAGGCACAGAGCCCATGGTTCTAGCTTCTGAACAGGACTCCATGATAAATATTGGCAAGTCCTGATCATGGAAGCAGTTCCTCTTGAGCAGTAAATGAATTATCCAGTGCTTTGTACTGTGAAATAACTAGATTCCTGACTAGGTGATCACTCATGCAGATGATGAATCATCAGAAATGGAAACTCTTTTCAGAGGGCAATGCCATGGCTTGGTGATGAGATCTGCATAAAAGACTCACAAACTCAGAACACCGTGATGCCTGGTCTGAGCTTAGTTCAGTGGATGAGCATGCAACAGAATCCCTCACTTGCTAATTCAACCATGCAGACTGATTATTTCCGATCCCTAACTGGACCTGCTGTACAAACCCTGGAGCAACTGATCTCTCAAGGCAGTTGGGTATGCAGGCCCAGTTCTTGCAGCAGAACAACATACAATTCAATGCTGCTAGGTTGCCTCAGCAAAACCAACAACTCGATCAACTTTCAAAGGTGTCTGTCCCACTGAACCAGTTAGGCATTGTTACTAGACCTCAACAACAAATGCAAGATGTTACCACACAGCAGAGGCAGCAACTAATTAACCAAACGTTTCCCTTGAACCAAACCCAGACCAGTCTCATACAACCTCAAACACTGGTCCAGGCTCAAGTCCAGCAGCAACAGCCTGTGATCCAGAGCCATCAGCCATTGCAAACAAGTATGCAACAAAACCAGCCACAGCATCAGCAACTACTCCTGCAGCAGCAGCAGCAGCAACAGCTATCGCAGCAGCAGCAGCAGCAGCAACAGCTATCGCAGCAGCAGCAGCAGCAGCAGCAGCAGTTTCAGCAGCAGCAAAATAGGATGCCTATTCAGCTTCCCAACCATATAAATCAACAGATACAGTTTACAGATCATCAGATTCAGCTGCAGATGTTGCAGAAGCCCCAGCAGCTGCAGCAGACATTGTTACAGCCCACTGTGCAACATCCTCAACAGCCAATAGTCCAAGAGCAGCAGAAATCACTTTTGGAAGTGCCACATCAATTACCTAACTCGCATTCGCTCACACAGCAAAACATGATCCCTCAACAATGTGCAAAATCTGCTTCACAAGCTGTGCGGCTGCCACAACCTTTGCCTCAACAGTCCCAGCAGAAACTTCAGCAGCAGCAAGTTGTTCTTTCCGAGTTGAATGAAGCAGTGCTTCCTCCAACACCAAAAACCAATGTCCTCGCAACAACTTGCAGCTCTCTGTTGGCAGCTGGAGGTGCACAATCAGGGCTTACAGAAGATGTCCCATCTTGCTCCACTTCACCTTCCATGAATAACGGAGCTGCTGCTCTTTCACAATTGATTTTAAATAGGACCCATCACCCCAGCACAATCACAACTGATAAGACATCTCAGTCAGCTGTGACAATTTTGAGCCATAACTCTTTTGAAGCTGCAGCAGCAAGCCCCAACATAGCCAAGGAGTTGCCCAAATCTGTGCACAATGTGAAGACCTCAACTCCAATTTCCACAGCGAAAACTCAGGGAGTCATTGCCCCTCAAACATATATAAGTAACACAGCGCAGATGGATTATTTGGACACAACCTCTTCAGCAACTTCAGTTTGCCTTTCTCAGACTGATGGGCCTTTACAACAAACCTTCCCGCTTTCTTCTTTGAATCAGCCATCTATGTTCAGAGATGCACCTCCAGACAGCGAGGTGCAGTGCACAGATCCAAGAAATAATGTCCTTTTTGGAGTTAACATAGATGGCCGATTGGGCATACCTTTAACTACTGATGCCTTGCTGGCAAACAGCATTGATTCAGGGAAGTACGAGAGTCATATCCCGGGAAATGTGATTGCTAATCACAACACCTCGAAAGATGCTCAACAGGAGCTATCATCATCTATGGTCTCACAGTCATTTGGGGTTCCAGACATGGCATTCAATTCTATCGATTCCACCATCAATGAAAACAGCTTCTTGAACAGAAGTTCTTGGGCACCAGCACCACCACTTCAACGAATGAGGACTTACACCAAGGTTTGTGTTTCAAATTCGGTGTTTAGAAATTTAATTCTTAAAACATTGCGTGTTTTAGCTTGATTATGTGAGAATCATAAAGCAGATCTTGGAGAACTAGTTTAACAAATAGGATGGATATTTAAAATTTGTGTTTTTAATTTGATCAAACTCAGAACCTAAATGAGTTAATTGTAGTCTTGCTTGTGGTTCACTGTCTTGATACCGAGGGACGTACCAGAAAAATTCTAACACAGTATTAATACAAGTAGTGCACGCTTCATACAGGTATCAGTATAGTACTAGTGTGATATAGTATGCTTGGTATGGGAGCATTTCGGCAGTACAGCATGTCATGGCCTTACTGTAAGGCATGAATAATACAGCCACATGAGATGAGAATCTTGGACTTGGTAGAATAAATGGTGGGGCCAACATTGCTTATGCAACTAATAGCATATATTAAGAACTGGGCGGTCTATTTATATGTTCTAGATACAAGACCCTTGAGAAATATGATTTACAACCTGGCCTAGGTATTGACATCAAAAATATTCATTTATGCAAGGAAAAAATTACTGTAAATGATGCTTAAAATGTTGAATTAGATTATTACCAAGAAGAAATAAAAGTTGGAAAACCAGAGCAAATCTGTGAGCCGGTGGGTTCTGATATGATTGTCATCATTTGTTTGGTGACTAACATTGTAAATAACAGGAGTAACATTGCCTTGAAATCATACATGTCATTTTAACATGAGCTGATTTACCAGGAAGGCTGGCATTGGTGGGATTATATGTCACTCATATTCAACCATGCTTATCACTATTTTGCTGCTGAAATTTTTCTGCCTTACCTTTGAATAGTTGCATTCTATTTATTCTTTTTTGCCCCCCAGCCTAACGTAAGACATCTGTGTGTAGGTCTACAAGCGTGGAGCTGTCGGCAGATCAATAGATATTACTCGTTATTCAGGCTATGATGACCTGAAACGTGATCTTGCTCGAATGTTCAGTATAGAGGGACAGCTTGAGGATCGGCAAAGAATTGGCTGGAAGCTAGTTTATGTGGATCATGAGAGTGATGTTTTACTTGTGGGAGATGATCCGTGGGAGTAAGCTTAAATATCTTTAGCTTTTTTTTTTTTTTTTTTTAAGTTCTTTCATTTACTTTCTGAAATTAATGCCAACAAACTGCAATTTGAAAGAAAAATTATCTAGATTACACAAATTAAGTGTGTTACAGTTTGCTAGTTTTACCGTATTTCCTTCCACCTGTCAGTCTACTACCGGGGCAAATGAAAAATAAAATCCTCTTTCAGAAGGTAAAAATCAGCTTGTTGTAACCTTAAAGCCTAATCCAATGATGCTTTTCTTTTTATTATGTGCAGGGAGTTCGTGAACTGTGTACGGTACATTAAGATCCTGTCCCCGCAAGAAGTCCAGCAGATGAGCTTGGATGGCGATCTGGGGAACAACATCCTTCCGAATCAAGCCTGCAGCAGTTCAGATGGTGGAAATGCATGGAGGGGGCAGTGCGATCACAACTCAGCCAACCCTTCTGCTGGATCATACGACCATCTGGAATGATGATATCCAGAATTCATCCGATGTTCATGCAATAAATTGAACCCCTTATTGGTTGGGGAGACGCCTTATCTGCCACCAGGCCTTGTTTGTGTCTCCCTTATTGATTCGAAAAGACAATTGCGAGATTCAAGATCATGACATGACGCCTTACCGATCATGCAAGCTCTGTCTCGTCTGTTAAACGCAACAAGAGCAACAAGAGTGATTGTGATGATGAGTAAAAGCCAAATTGCCCGTTATATACTTGTAAGCAGTGGGCTGGTTTCAAAAATTGCAACCCTTGGATGTTGTAATCTTTTTAATTTAGTTGATTTCTGTCTGACTTTCTGTAAAGCGAAAGCTTCAGGATTTTTCTGATATGTATATGCGTAGTTTATCACGAAATAGATATGGATATTTATGTTCAATGGTTATGCACTGGCTACTACTACTCTTCAGGCCTTCCCACACTTTTGAAAGCTGGACCAAGTCTGGCTGTTAGAAGTATTATCACATCTAGCATCCATACAGCGAAGAGAGCTCTGTCCGTTAAATTTTCCTCTTTTTTTTTTTGTTAATAAACTAATATCAACTAAATAAAGAGAACAGAAAACCTCGATAACAACTCCCTGTCCATAACATGGCAGCATGATAATGTGGGCAAAGAAAGAAACCAACTCTGGTAGCTGTTTCTCATGTAACAAGTAAATAAGCTGCATGGCATCATTATGATGCATCGTTAACACAAATTTTAATTGAAAAAATTGATTAAGAAAGTAATAACTGAGCAGCATATTAAGTATGAAGAGCTTGCCTTTGTCTTGAAAATCATTAATTATTCTATATAGATAGATAGATAGATTTATCTCATCCCTGCTGAAAATAGGACTCATATGTGGCCACCCTCGTCTTTGATTCAGGTTGTTCCAGCTCTTCCACAAAACCCATTGTCATTGCAAGAAAATCCTTCATGTGCGATCGCCTCCATTCCTTGGCAACCACAATACAAAGTCAGATGAGGAGGATATGAGTGATAATGAAGCAGGAACAAAAGTTCTCACATCAGAAAATTGACATGGGAAATGTAAAAATCCCAAACCATGCCAAAAAAATCTCTCATAAAACCAAATTTTTTATACAAGGTGCGTCTGTCCAACTAATCCTCACTCCGGTACATGGGTATAATCTCCGTCTGTCCAGCTAATCCTCACTCCGGTACATGGGTATAATCTCCGAGACCAAGCTTAAACCTTCTCAAGGTGGTTGGTCTTTCGCCAACCTGGCCGATTTACTCCCATGTGTACACAAACGGTAGCTGCAATCCTAATTATTTCATATAAAAAATCTAATTATGGACCCACCACTCGCACGAACATGCTGTACAATTACAAACGTAGCTTCGGAGTAGCACATTAGATGGTCTGCCACCAGAAGTCAAAGCAATCAATAAACAAGCTTTCTACGAGTTAAACAGCTTCTGGCTGCTACAAAGTATTATTAAAAACTAAATGTCCATATATAATACTTTAATTATATTATAAAAAAATAATATATAATATAAGGGATAGAATACGTTTGCAAGGAGAGATCATTTAATTTTAGACCTTAAATTGGTAATCATGATTTATGCCCAAAAAATATAAAAACTAAAAATCACATATTTCAATGATCTCTAATATATGTACAAAGTAAACAAAAAAAAAAATTGCAGTTTTGTATTATGCTAGAACGTTAATATATATTATACCTCATTGATCATGATCTCTACATAGTAAAATATGTATTGATTGAAAATCAATAGCATCTAATACTTAAATCATAATAAGACATGGTCTATATTATTTGAAGTATCCATTTTATTTTAACCATCTATTTTGCATCTATTTGATGCATCGTTCAAAACCATCAAAACACGTAATTTTTATTTTTTAAATATTTTTAATAGTATAAATCATGATCAATAGCATATATCTTGAACTTCAGTACTCAACTACTAATTTTGACATGGAGAGATGCATACAAACCTCTTCACAAGAAGAACAGAATCTATTTCATAATATAATAACATAATGATACTATATATATTAATACATAAAATGCTCTTTTGATAAGGGCAGAAGCCTAATTGACATGGCAAATTATATTAATGAGAGGTTCTTTGGACCCACCCAGCTGACACTAAGGAAATAATTATATATTTTTTATACAATAAAAGTCATATATCAAGATAGTTTTCCAAAACATAGCTATTCCAATTTCAAAGAATTGATAAGTTTCGGATGACAATTTTTAGTATAAATTTAATATATTATAAAATATTGTTGACCAAACAAAGGAAAACATATAGATCAACATACATGGGAGATTAGAAGAAATCAACAATACTGCCCTCCTCTTCAATTGTAAGAAACATCCGAGTTTATCATTCAGGCTATACATATTTTATATATGTGCATATATCCTATAATAAATACTAACTTGGCTATAATAAAGACCGGAATTGAAGATGTTAAATATAAAAGATGAGTCCTCATCCAACATGCTGAGACAAGACAAGAGACATATAGAGAAGAATAAGAAAGGAAGAAGCTTTCATGATAAAGGATGAGGTGGACAAGAGTACAACAATGGGAAAAATAAGAGGAAAAGAAAGGGAAGAGCACTATGGGTCGTGTTAATTATATTGTGTTAAAGTTAAATCTCTGGTATCGCACCCAATTTTTTTACTCTATGCTATGTCAATGCCCTCAAATACCTGGAGAAAGAGGCAATGTGTCATAACTATCCTCTTTTCTTTCTTTCCACCAACACACAGTCAGCCATATATGTATATCCCTTTTTCTCTTCACCTATGCCTACTTAGCAACACAAAAGAAAAGAGAGGTAGATGTCCTATCACATGCTCTCTCTCTCTCTCTTTTTTCAAGCCTCCACCAAATTAGCCATGCAAAAAGGGAAATCACCTTATGAAAATGGAGGTAGCAAATATTCCTTCCTTTTTTTTTCAGGCCCATCAAATGCCCCCTTACTGCTATCCAATGCTTTGAGATATGTGGGAATTAGACAAACGAAAAGCAATTGAATCCACCCCTTAATCTAGTTGAATGTAGTCAAAGTCTATCTCTAGTGGATAGTCCACTCAAATTTGATCAAATCTACGTCAGACTATGAGGTTTCACATTGATAATTTGAATCATAAAATGTAATTTACTACCTCCTGGTATGTTGTATCAATAAATATTATCCCATGCCAAACATACCGTACTATATTGGTACTAAACTAAGACTCCTTTAAACCAATCCAAGTGCTGAGTGTATCAACATTGTATCAATCAAGGTTTTAAATCCTATGGAACATGACCGTTTCAATTTTTCTATGAAACAGGACGTTTCGTAATCCCACCGTCCTAAGTCCTAACACTTAGGATGGAGGTTATTTCAAAACACAGTAATTGGGACAATGGGACAATGATTAGATGGTCTCATCCAAAGTTGTCAATTTCGTTTCGTTTCGGCCGTTTCGGCCGAGACGTTTCGTTTCGGTAGCTTATCCGAAAAGATAAGTACTGCGTTTCGTTTCGGAAGATTTTTCGGCCGTTTCGGTGCGTTCGGAGTATTTCGGCCGTTTTCGGTAGTTTCGGTATGTTTCGGCCGTTTCGGTAAAATATGTTATGGAGATCAATTTATGAATTATTAAACCTTTCAGAACTATTTTAAAAAATATATATTATATCAAAAAATTCTAATTACCCTATCCCCATTTTAAAATATATATATAATAACAAAAAAAAATTCTAGTTACCCTATCCCCACGGTCGCATCTCTTAAAAACTCAAACTCTTTATTTTTATATTGTTATTATTATTTATGAAGAATATGAATTATGAATAAATTTTTCATATATATATATATATATATATATATATATATATATATATTTTAAACTCTTAAAAACTTAAACTCTTATTTTTATGTTGTTATTATTATTTATAAAAAAATATGAATTATGAATAAATTTTTTATTTATATATATATATTCCGAAATGAAGCACCGAAACAGTTCGATACCGAAATATTTCGTTTCATAAGCTAAACCGAAACATAATCCGAAACAAAATTGACAACCTTGGTCTCATCACAACACCTAACAAAGTAATCCATCTCAGTATCAGACTTCCTATCAAGACTTGAAACTATCATACCGATGTGGTTTCGATATATGGCCCAGTATCAAGACATCAAACCTTAATTACCTACCTCTAAATTGCCTAAACACTCAAAATCATATTATTTGTAGACCCCTAGCTCATGCATCAAGTAATCCAAAAATTGGACAGTTTAGATAACACGGAATAATACATAAAGTTTGACCTCTTGATCCATAGGTTGAGTCTCAAAATCTTTTTTTTTTTTTTTGCTTAAGCAGTTTAGAGAATAGATCACATCTAATGGCCCAAATCATCCATGTGAGGCTCCCATCATCTACATATAAATTTAACTAGATCTTAGTGAAGATCCTCTCGAGGGTAGCCAAAGTCATGCACACTCTCTCTACATACATATATACATATAATTTACATACATGCATACATGTATGTATGCATTCATCTACAAGATTAAGCTATGTTCAACTATATAAATTACCCAAATGGACAACAGCGCTTACCTCAAAATCCCAGTCATCATACAAGTTAGGGTCATCCTTGTTACCCCAAACATATGCATCAGCAAGTAATTTCTCTGGTCTATCCTGCAATACAAAATCATCTCTCTTTTAGCAATTAAAAACCACAACACGAGGCTATAGAAAGAAAGAGCTTCTGCTGACATGGTTATATTATTCTGAAGGAACACAGCCATCATCTTTGTCAGAGTAAAATATGTCCTAGAAGAAAAATGCTAGCCATCAAATTTCCACCAAAAGAAAGATTTGGCATATATTATGAAGCAGGAATATGAAATTTGAAATAAAAAAGTGTTATTATACTAAGTAAGTTTGTATATAGAAAGTTTTATTTCCACAACGTATAAATTGTCAGCTATACTTTATTATATTATGCAAACTGACTTACAGCCAACGAGATCTCAACAGCTTTCCTCTCGTACTCCACATCTTCAAACGTATCTAGGACATCTAACTCGTTATCTGTAATTCCCAGAAGAACCTGTAAGCAGGAACTATATCAGACAATAATCAGATATCATGGGAAAGCAAAGCTAAAAAATTATGCATCTCACTGTGCTTGTAGGATGATGAGTAGAAAACTTATTTCCGTGGTGCATAAAGAATGAAACATTGCATAAGAAGAAACAAATCTTATTTTTCCTGATATTGCATGATTCTAAGTTATAATCATGTTTTAACCCTAAATGACAAGCAAAAAACAATAAAGAAGAATCTCTTAGCAGTTAGCTCTGCAACTTAGTTAATCAGATGAACTACAACCAGGCCAGCAGACCAAAATAATGAAATTACAGCAGAAATTTTTCAGATAGTTTGTGATTGGGCATGAAATAAGCATCGCCCAACTTTTGTCAAATTGAACTTCCACATGATGCACTCTTTTCAGTTGCCATATCTTATGATCATTGTCATTTGAAGCCCCAAAATTTCTTTGTCTAAGAATACATACCAGGAGAATCAGACTTTTAAAACTCTAATGCGGTGATATTCAGATCTCAAACATGGTCTGGCATCCAATCAGGATATCGGTTATAATTTTCAGAAAATGGCTAAACATTAAAAGTATCTCAGGGTTATTAATAAATAAATAGATAAAACATCTTCATTTCTTCATTACTAAATTCTGTGGAAAATCAAGTTTTAAATCATCTTGTAATTTGGCTTATCATCTATATATGCATGTATAAATATCCATAAACATATTTCTTTCATGTAGCACAGAATAATCCAGATTAGGTAGTCCATGAATAATATTAGGCAGTAGGCTCACATTAGAAAGAGTAGGCTAAAACTATTGCACTTTGTAAGCTATATCCCTGATGGCATAAATGGTGAGCGAGGTCATGCCAGCCCAAAGGCTTCTATCTCACCAAATCAGAGTTTCCAAGTGTAATATTAGGTTCTCAAGTTCTCAATATAAGTTTACAAAGTGATTTCTCTCTTGCCCCAAGCAATGACACTGCCTAACACCTTCTAAAAACTAAACCCAAATCTCTTGGATTGGTTGCAATAGAAACATCAGCTGCTTTAAAAATCCATAGGAATTCAGAACATAGAGCTATGTGCGTCCTAGTAAATGAAAAGTATGGATGAATCAGAATTAGACATGTGCACACACCCTGTATGAAAGATAAAAGAGGGAATGTAATTTGGAATCTACAGTCCAATGTGATCATATATGTGCCAAATTTCGACTTGACAGGCCCTGGAGCACCTGAAAGACAAGTATGGCCCTATCAGGCATGGGCCACTAGAACAGCCCGAGCACTTCCAACATGAAGAGTATCCAGGGGCACTTCCAACATGAAACTTAAACAGTGTAGTACCGAAAATAATGAATAAAGGGAATCACAACATGATTGGAGCATACACACTCAACCACAGTAACATGTACACGTTCAAAAACATGCTACATGCACACACAAGCCACCAACCACCCACAGCACATATAATCCCATGAACACAGACTTGTTTAGTTTACTGCACATGCACGGCTGCATGAAACACGCACATGCACAAGCCCATGCAGAATATGCACAAACATCTGCATGCACATGCTCATGTCTGCCCACATCAGCACAAAAACAGACAGGCATTAAGCTCATGGAAAACCATGCTAAAGAAGGAAAAGGAAAAGAGCTGCATGTTGATCCCATCAGAATTTAAAGCACGTCTAAAACATGAATGAAAGGAATCACAAAGTTAAACAAACAGACATTGACCAAAAATCTTAGCATGAAACATAAAACTTAAGAGCAAGTGATGAGAAGAGAAATTGTATATAAATCAAGAATATCAAAATGGACAGCTAAGAAATACAAGAAAAAATTCACCCGGAGAAAGTAACAGAACAGAAGCCACCTCGCTATGAATACATTCAAGGAATCAAATTGTTAGATCTATCCATATAGATAGGTCTAAAATGGCAGATAAAGGCATCTTATTTCCAACCAAACAAGCTTGTTTTCTATAACCTTCTCTAGCAAAAGAATATGCAAAGTTACTATCCTCCCTAGGCAATGTGTAAAATAATTTTGCAATTCATGGTGAAACTATTAATGAAGCTTATGAAAGACTGCATCTTCTAAGACCTAAAGGTACTGTATGATTCCCTTTTGACAAATAATCCTATCGTTCATACGGAATAACATATATGTAACTTCAGAATTACAGAAAAAATCAAGGCCTAACAAGGCAAATTTGGAACTCAGCTGCCAACAGACAAAGAAATAAGAATCAAAAGATGCATCTCATAACTATACAATAGAAAATGGATCAATACCTAATAAAAGGATACATAAAATTCAAGAGCAAACTATGCTGAAGACAAGCAATATATAGAACCATATCAGGACTTGATTTCTATATCCAATATCAACAAATGAAAAACAAAATTGCTTCTTTTAAATAGCAAACAGGGAGAAAAAGGCAGAAAAGAGGTAAGTTTAATGATTATATTGATAATTCCTCTAATATGCTTCATCTATAATTAGTTAGATGCTCCAAATGCAGAAAAATTAGCATTTTCCAGATATTATTTTAAGCAGCAAGAAGACTAAGTTATGAGGGGAAGTTCTGAGAAGCAACAATAGCAAGTCTTAGTGAAAGAACTAGGCAGAGAAGGTCCTTATAACCTAACCTTTCCCATAACCTTTTTATTCTCTACAGGCAGAATTGCTGGATAAACGCGCCCCTTTATACTAAATCTGTGGCTGCAATAATAAAGCTTATGTCAACATTAATACCACTTCATAAGTAAATCTTTGTGTGTGCATGTGTCATTATAACCAACCTTCTTGAAATATTTGAATTTATCCAATTAGAACCATGAGACTATATGATTAGATTAGAACAAAAATTGAATTTGGATCTGCGTCTTTGATGTATCAGCTTATGGTTGACAATGTTGAGAGTTCTAGTTGACAATGTTGAGAGTTCTATGTCCCTCTATCTATTTATCAGCATAATCCGAAGGAATTGGCAAAAAAGGGAAGAATTCCACCATCTGCTTTTAATGGGAAGGGAAAAAAAACATACACTCACTTTCTTTCCCTCACTGTTTTGGGTCGGCTGCAGGCAAATCTCAGCTGAAGGGCAAAGAAAAAGGCTTTGACTGGATCATGGCCCCGAAGCTAAAAGCGATAAAGGATTGCAAAAGAGGAAGAAAAGGAGATTCCGGTGTGTTGGCAAAATACAAATCAAGAACATCATGAACATGGAAATTGTTGAAAATATTTTTATCTTTACAAAAACTTCTTCCTAGAAATTGCTAAAAAAATTAATCTAAAAAATATAAATGCACAAAAAAAAAAAAAAAAAAAATATATATATGAACCTGCCTGGACCGAGGCATGTTAGACACTGCCCTAAGGACTAGTTTTTATCCCTTCGTACAGGTTGTAGGCGATCTGTCCCTAAGGTACAATGATCCGGCTCAATCCGAATCTCCTACCACGAGCATGATCTGATCGCGTGGAGGTGCAACCCCAACGACTCCTTCAGATGCCCAAAGAAAAAGATCAACATTGACAAAAGAAAACTTTCTTTCTAAGCGGAAGAATAAGATTCAGGTTTGATCGATCCTCAATCTTGAATTCTTTTGCCCCTATATATATATATATATATATATATATTGGCCGCAAGCATTCAGTGAGTGTTCACGGAATGTGGAACGCTCGCCTAGCGAGCATTCGCTGAACGCTCACGTGGATCCCTTATTTTTTTTTAAACTTTTTTTCCAATAATCCCCCATAAAAGTTACAAAAATAAAAAAATCAATATAACATAAATTTTAGGGCATCTTATACTACGCAATAGATGAGGTGTTCTGTGGACTTGAACCCCACTTAGTGTTGATTATATACATATGAAGGAATCATAGTGGATTAAACCTTGAACTAGGTCATTGACTCAGGCTTCTACTAATCACACACATAGTATGGATCAATTGGGTTTAAGCGGTCAGCGCATATTAAAGGTCTTATGCTTAGTACTTTGATTTTTCATGAGAATTTCTTAAGGTTAGCCCAAACCTTTAGTCATGGCCTAATATGATAATTCTCATATAGGTGAATCCTCCAAGGGTATTTATGACTAATACCCTGTATATAACCTACCTTAGATCCATTAAGAGTATAACTCAACCTTACACAGATTTACTTTGTCATTTTATAAGAGCACTTATCACTCTAACACGATCACTCAATCAGTTTCGTTTCTACCATATTGAACCTCTTTCATAGGATCTTCAATCACAGAGGTTGGGTATCCACTGCTGGTGATCAAATAATAGGCTTAAGCCCCATCCCCCTCGATGATTCTAGGACTCCACTCCTAGATAATTCCTTGGTTAATTGATCTGCCAAATTCTTCTCAGATCCAAGGAGATAACATTATTTTTGGACTAAACCTCAAATAAGAGACTTAAATAAAGATACATTTTGAGCAGTAATGTGCTTGCTTCTGAAATGAACCATCATAGCCATAAAGAATAAGCCTTATTCAAACTATTAAGGAATGATAATTGCGCAAAGTGCAGATAAATAATCATCATCGATGTAATATTCAAAAGCATCATCATATGGGAAAAAAGTAAGCTTTTCTGCAATGCATTTATGAGGCCTAGATCAAACCACCATGGGGTCTTGAGTTATTAGCACATCTGAACATTAATGCCTTGTTTTGGCAACTGCATGAACAAATATTGAGTAAATCAAAGTTTACATTACATGATAAAACATAACCATATATAAAATCAAGTTAACTTTCAACGCAAATGATGGGTCATATCCAGTCACTAGGTCAAGCTCATATTTGAAAAGTAATACCAGCATTCTTATATAAAATTTGACAAAGCACATAATTACCAACAAATCTCATTTAAAGTATTTAAGGATGTAATATAAACCCTCTGGGTTTCCTAATAAAAGGTATCATACCAACAAATTAAGTTCTCTCCTTACCTAGGCCTCATGGTACATTCATTGAGCAATATTCACGATAACTTGACAAGTTCCTTAACACTTATTCCTCACTAGATAACACTACTTGATTCTCTCTCTCTCTCTCATGCGCACATGCACACCTGATTCTAATATGCAAGTTACTAAAACCTCATTGTTGCCAAACATGCTGATCACTGAAACATTGCAGTTAGTATTATCATCTTATAATTACATTTAAAGCCTTTATAGCAAGTAACAATCACATCTCCCAGGAAGGTCCTTACCATTTTATCGAGTCACTCATATCTATTAGATATGTGATATCTGTTAGGTTATATCCACATTTTTTTTCATTGTAGAGGAAAGACAATAAATGTTTCTACATGATATCTGTTGATCATTATTTTTGTCTCAGGCTAGTTGATTCCAGTTTCTGTGAAAATATATATTCTGTTCTAGTGGTTTTTGAATCCACATGATGAGGTGATAATCCCTTGTCATATGTAATAGATCATAGATTTCATGCAATATAATGTTTAGTCATTTTATGCTTAGATAGTTCCTTGACATAAGTACTTTTTGGCCCATTTTATTATTAACAAGTATATTGGATAGCGTTGAAACTTCAAAAAATAGACAAACCCTTAATAGAAACTAGAGATACAATGAGAGTTATGCATGATCAATTATACACTAGCATATGCTTAAAAATAGGGAATAAGACTGCTCATAAATTAGAAAGGTAAGAAAATTGAAACCTTGAGATAACAAACATGTTAAATAAATTAAGAGTAAAAAGAAGATTGTCTTGTTCAAGGATAGAAAAATAAAAGAAATATGGACATAATCAGATAGATATTGACTTTGAAGAAAAGCTGATATCAAGAAAATTGTACCATAAAAATAGTCATAAATCATGCCAAAGCTAAAAGTGAGATGCAGAAGGGAAAGGCATTTGGTCTCGAATCCGCTCGCATCAACTGATTTAGTATCTCAATATTTTTGAAAGTATAGATTTGACACACTAAAAAAAGTAATTTCTAAGATTTTTTTGGATAAATACAAAAATAGGAATTTTTTTTCTATGACTTACAATGAAAATCTTAGCAGTTTCTAGTGAAGAAGAAGACTAGTCCTTAGCTGTTGAAAAATATTTTTATTTTTGCAAAAACTTCTTCCTAGAAATTGCTAAAAATTTTAATCTAAAAAATATAAATGCATAAAAAAATTAAAATCAAAAGAAAATATGAACCAGACCTGAATCGAAAGACTAATTTTTACCCCTTCGTCTAGGTTATAAGCGATCTGTCCCTAAGGTATAATAACCTGGTTCGATCCGAACCTTCTACCATGAGCACGATCATGGAGGTGAACTACTCCTTTATATGCCCAAAGAAAAAGATCAACACTAACAAAAGAAAACTTTCGTTCAGGAGAATAAGATTCAGGCTTGATTGATCCTCAATCCTAAATTCTTTTGCCCCTATATATATATATTAAAAAAATATTTTGGCCGCAAGCATTCCGTAGCTTTCACGGAATGCTCGTGCTCATCGGAACGCTCGGGCGAGCGTTCAGCCCGCGCCCCACGCGAGCGTGCGTGGGTTTTTTTTTTTTTTTACTTTTTTTTTCCATCAAAATAAAAAGGCAAATCCAAAACCTAATATCAGAATTCAAACCGAGCAAGAGCAGAGCTTCTTCTATATTAACTCTCGGCTATATCATCAACGTACTCTTCTCTTGATAATCCTTCTTTATTAAAGGAAGAGGAGAAAAAAGAAGAAAAAACGAAAAATGAAAAGTCCTTCTTTCCCTTTCATCATCGCTGGCCTGGTTTCATATAAAATTCCGATTCAATAAGAACGGATTATATTACAGATGGGGCTTACGATCCATCGTTAGATCGATGTCATATCAGAAAAGGAAAAAATATATATATAAAAATAAATAAGATGAAAAAGGGGAGATGGAGGAGGTGGAGGATGTACTGGTGATGAAGGACGCCAGGAGAGGAAGGAGGAACGCGTTTGAGGAGGACTTGCACCACCTCATCGGCGAGCAGGCTCCCGTACACGAACACGTTGTGGAGAGGAAGGGTGGAGGCGGCGGCAGCGGCTGCAACTGCGGTGGCGCTCACACCTCCCGCGCTCATCTCTCTCTCTCTGGAGAAGGCAATGGAATAGCTGAGCCGCTACCTCAACGCGAGGTATTTGGAACGGGAAAGATGGGATTTGGCCCTTTATAGTGAGGCATGCTGATTAGTTTGGATGAAATTGATTTTTTTAAAAAAAAAATCGAACGTGTCATTTGAGGTCGATTCGAATCCAATTATTCTGATTTGAATTGGATGGTCAAATATTTAGCTAATATTTTATAATTAAAAATATAATAATTAATAATTAAGTATAATAATATTAAAAACAAAATGATAAAAAATAATTTATAAAGTATAATTTTGCTATATATATATATATATATATATATATATATATATGAGGAAATTTATTAAAAATAAATAATGAAGCATAAATGTTTAAATATAATAAGTATAAATGCATAAGTAGAATTGTAATTGTGGAGTTACAAAAATTAAATTTAATAAATATTTATTTAAATAAAAATTAATTTCTATAAAAGTTTATTAGGCAAATCATTGTCAGACCTGATTCTTGCTATTGAGCATTTGCAATTGCCCAAATATCATTAGAAAAAAAACAAAAAAAAAGTCTGAATTAAGCGCCCTAGCTTCTAAGCAAATTTTTTTTTCTTTTTTTTTTAATTATATACACACTAATACAACATAAAGAATGCAGAGCAATTCACTAGCCAAAGGTAAATTTCAAATATCATCACATCACATAAATTGAAGGCAAACTAAATTTGAAGAACTGTTTCTTTTATAAAGAAAGTTCTCTAAACAAAGAAAACAAATAAAAGGAAGCATATTTGGAGCATGATTACTAACTTGAGAACTAAAACTCAGTACAACATCACATTAAAACCTAAACTAAACCCGATAATAAAGAATGATACTAGGATCATTCAACAATAAATCTAAAATTTAAGCTAAAAATGGATATTATCTCCAACGAAAAAAAAAATCATAAAAAGATCCACTAACAACTTTTTGAAGCCCTTTCGCTTCCAGAGGCACTCGCCCACTCACAAACAAAAATAAAATCAAATATTTATTTGTCAGGGGTGTTGCTCGTAAATTCACGTAGTCCATTTGAAGCACGGATGCCGGGCTCCCGCTTAACAGGCAACACGAGACCAATCATCCTGCTCAACAAGCGTTCTGCTTGTGATGTCTTCCGTTTGATGATTACAAACAAACATGTTGACGTTATATCACCGTTCTCGAATATCGGTGGGCATTCGATCGCCTCCTTCAACAAGCTCGGATCCTTCAGTGAGCTTCTTGCGTCTGTGGGCCTGCAAACAAGTTCCGAAGGTCGGAGATTTCGATGGGGACCCTCCGACATTCAAGTCAGTGCTCTGGGCAATAACCATGAGCTTAAGGAAGCTCGAAAAAGAGATGAAGAGAGGGACTTAGAGCCATACTCTCTATGAGCAAGAATGAGTGTTTAGGAGTAGGATGAGTTTGTTACCTCGTCGGGAGTCCCTCTTACCCATTTTATAGATGCTTAGAGTTTGTCTGGCTTGAGTGGTTGAGGTCTCGTAATGATGACTTTTGTGGGTGAAGTGTCAGAGCTGATGTCTGTGAGGCTTGGGGCATGATCACTTGTCAGAGTATTAATTGATAGCAGCAACAGTGGAGCTTACCTCCATGTGATTTGTCAGAGCTGCAGGCTATGTCCCGTCAGAGTAGGCGGCTGCATCTGGTTGGCATGTGCTATTTTGGTTTGGACAGCTGTCGCAGGCTGCTGCAGAGCGTGGTCGACTATTACGACGCTTGCCAGACGTGTCCCCCACGTCGCACGTCTGTTGCAGTCGAGTGGTGGATCACATGACTGTGTCAAGCGGCTCGAGGCAGCTAGACACGAGGTCTGAGGCGGAGGCAAGAGGCCGTGGCTGAGGCGGAAGCAAGAGGCCGGGGCCGAGGCCGACTCGCATGATGCCGGGGCAAGGCCGACTTGGAAGATGCCGGGCAAGGCCGACTGGGGGCCGAGGCCGACTGGGGCCGTCTTGGATGGTGCCGGGGCGAGGCCGACCAGGATGGTGCCAGGCGAGGCCGACTGGGGGCCGAGGCCGTCTGGAGACCGAGGCCGACTGGGAGGCCGAGGCCGAGGCTGAGATGGCCGAGCACTGTTCATGGTGGCCGAGGGGAAGACATGAGGTCGAAGCCGAGAGGATCTACGAGGCCGAGGGGATCTCGGCAACTTGCATGGCCGAAGGGGGCTTGGTAGCTTCCGGAGGAGCTTGGGAGCAGCCGCGGGGGCTCTATGACGCGGCTGTCGGGCCGAGGGAGCGTGCATGGCCGAGTGCCGAGGCGGAAGCTCGAGGACGAGGGGGTGCCAGGTCCAAAGCTGAGGGCAAAGGGACCTCGGAGGCCGAAGGGTCCTCGGAGGCCGAGGGGGCCTCGGAGGCCAAAGTCACCCTTCGCGACCGAGACGGGGCTCCATCAGTTTCCTTCACGGTTTATTTAACGGCGTTGGATCAGCCACATCAGATGCCCCATCGCCCCTGAGATGAAGCGGGCCCATCCCAGCGAAGCGAAAGGGGCGTCACCTCCCAAGTGGTTGATACCCACCTGCCGCCAACCGCCGATGGCCATGCATCCTGAGATGACGCCGCTGAGACTGCAATAACGCCGCTGAGGCAGGGATAAAGCCGTTGAGGCTGTGATAAAATTGCCGAAGCAGAAATAGAGCTACGAGGGCTAAAATAAAATTTCCTTGAGTGCTTGTGTGCTAGTCCAGGAGGTGACTCGAGCGGGTATGGACTGTTAGGGATTTGAACTGACTCGGGGGCATATCCTAGCCGGACCGAGTGGTATCCATTAGCCGCGATACCGTCGAGCTCCTCTGGAACCGCCTCAGGGGTTTCGTGGCCGGCTCGAGGGGTGGCTCGAGGTCGCTGGAACCACAGGTCTT
The DNA here is from genome assembly GCA_900491605.1 of Calamus simplicifolius. Classification (NCBI taxonomy): domain Eukaryota; kingdom Viridiplantae; phylum Streptophyta; class Magnoliopsida; order Arecales; family Arecaceae; genus Calamus; species Calamus simplicifolius. The sequence continues at coordinate 546,422 of UESW01004570.1, read as the reverse complement.
AAACTGCCGCAGGGGTTTCGCGGCCGGCCCGGGGTGACCTTTGATCGCAGGACCGTCGAGAGCCTTTTGAATGGTTTGTTTTGTTGGTTTTCCCATAATGTATTCAGACACTAATGAAAATAAACTTTTTCTTAAAGTGTAGTGTACTTAGCTTTTTCGTAGCTGTTTGCCTTTGCGTCATATTTGGTATCGAGCTGACCTCGAGTTTGAATGCCGATGGTACATCGGGCTGAGTACCGACCAGAGTCGGGCTGAGTGCCGATCGGAGTCGGGCTTGAGTGCCGATGGTGCATGTCCGAGGCTGAGTGCTGAGGGGCTGAGGCGTTCGCCAGAAAAGAGGAGACGGGGCCGAGCGCCGTGGGAACTTGGTGCCGAGGCCGAGGAGAAAAGTCGAGGTCGAGGGAACAGGTCCGAGGCTGAGCATGAGTTGAGGCCAAGTACGAGTTATGGGCGAGGCCATACGAGGCCGATGGGGCAGCGGAGTGCTGAAGCCGTGTGAGACCGAGGGGATCTCGGCAACTTGCCTGACCGAGGGGGCAGCGGAGTGCCGAGACCGTACGAGGGCGAGGGGGCAGCAAAGTGCCGAGGGGCTAAGGCATCCGCCAGAAGAGAGGAGACGAGGCCGAGCGCCGTGGGAACTTGGTGCCGAGGCCGTACAAGGCCGATGGGACAGCAGAGTGCTGAGGCCGTACGAGGCCAAGGGGGCAGCGGAGTGCTGAGGGGAGCTCAGTGCTGGAAGCTGAGGTCGAGGCCGAGGCCGAGTGGAAGAGCCGAGGCCGAGGGGATCTCAGCAACTTGCATGGCGAGGGGGCTCGGCAGCTTCCAGAGGAGCTTCGGAGCGGATGCCCGTCAAATGTGAGCTGGGAAGTTGGCTCCTTCTAGCTGTGAGTTGTCTTGGGGCTTCTTGATAGCTGAAAGTAATCAGCAATATGTTGCAAGTGTGTAATTTAAACAAAGATATTACCCGATTGGCCGTTGGCCGCTGATACAGAGTTGAAGCCGCTAAGGCTAAAATGAAGCCGTTGAGGCAAGTTGAGGCCGTCGAGAGACTTTTGAACCCCGGAGGGTGACCTAAGAGTCGCTGGGATGGGACCATGCTTGGGAGCCTTTAACCCCAGAGGGTGACCTGAGAGTTGAGAGTCATCAGGTGCCTTTTAACCTCGGAGGGTGATCTGAGAGTTAAAAGTCGTCAGGTGCCTTTTAACCCCGGAGGGTGACCTAAGAGTTGAGAGTCGTCAGATGCCTTTTTCTTTGCGCTAACGATCTTTGCTGCCGACGTTGGAGTCAGTCTTTGGCCTTTGGTGCCGAGCTGGCCTCGGACTTGAGTGCCGATGGTACATTGGGCTTTTTGGATCCGATGGAACACCCATCTTCGGTGCCGATGGTACATCGGGCTTTTAGTGCCGACCGGAGTCGGGCTTGAGTGCCGATGGTACATCGGGCTTGCAGTGCCGAGCTGGCCTCGGGCTTTTTTCCGGTGGTACACTGGTCTTCATTGCCAATGGTACATTGGTCTTCGGTGCCGATGGTACATTGGGCTTGCAGTACTGAGCTAGTCTCGGGCTTTTTACCAGTGGTACACCGGTCTTTAGTTCCAATGGTACATTGGTCTTCGGTGCCAATGGTACATCGGGCTTGCAGTATCGAGCTGACCTCGGACTTTTTGCCAGTGGTACACCGATCTTCAGTGCCAATGGTATATTGGTCTTTTGTGCCGATGGTACATTGGGCTTGCGGTGTTGAGCTGGCCTTGGGCTTTTGAGACGCTAATGCGATGTTGGTCTTGAATGCTGATGCAGAGTCGATCTTCCTTGCATGACATTTTGAAGTATCAATGAAAGAAATATTGTCTTAAGTGCAGCGTACTTAGCTCTCCTGTTTTCCTTCTGCGGACTTGAGCACTTCCGCCCGCTGATGGTTTGCCTCCCAGGGAATCAAGTTGGTTGGGGTGGAGGTACCACTGCCCTTACTTGGGCCTTCCTCTACGTCGCCGTCCGTAGGAGAGAAGGCTGCTTGGGCAGCGAGCGGTGGCTCTGAGCTTTAAGTCGCCAACTGGAGCCGAGGACGACTGGAACCGAGGCCGACTGCTTCCTTTCCTTGCGGTGCCTTGTGTAGATATCTTTACGCTTCCCTTGACTGGTAGCCAGTAGTCCTCTTCCGATGCGGAGCCCGGAAGCGGATGCCCATCAACTATAAGTTGGAGAGTTGGTTTCTCTTGACTGTGAGTTGACTTTGGGTCTTCTTTTGTCATGAAATTTGGAGGTGGGCTTAGAGGAGCTCTTTGCTGATGAGCCTCAGAAATATGACGGTGGTGAGTCTCCCGCTGGGTAAATCTCTCACTGGATGGATGGTGGATGGCTTGAGCAGCAAAGAGTGAGGGCGGCATGATGCTTCGCCTGAATGACCCAAGATAGTGGTGACGATGGAGCAGAGACCAGCCTCCTGCTGCTCAGCTCATTGAGGGTGCCCCCCCAGCATAACTAGTGAAAGCTTTCCGGATTCTTGTCATCACCATCTTCATGATCCACCATTTTGATAAAAAAGGGATGAGGATCTGCAAACCATCATCGCTAACCCCCCCTTCCTGGTGCGCCAATCTGTTGACGCCAGATCACCGTCCTCGAACGTCGGCGAGCGTCCGATCGCCTCCTTCAGCGAGCCCGGGATCCTCCGGCGATCTTCTTGCGCCTGTGGGCCTACAAACAAGTCCCAGAGGCCGAAAATTCCGGCGGGGACCCTCCGACGCTCAAGTCAGTACTCTAGGCAACAGCCGTGAGCTTGAGGAAGCTCGAAAGAGAGATGAAGAGAGAGGCTTAGAACCATGCTCTCTTTGAGCAAGAATGAGCGTTTAGGAGTGGGATGAGTTCATTACCTCATCGGAGGTCCCTCTTACCCATTTTATAGATGCTTAGAGTTTGTCTGGCTTGAGTGGTTGAGGCCTCGTAATGATGACTTTTGTGGGTGAAGTGTCAGAGCTGATGTCTGTGAGGCTTGGGGCATGATCACTTGTCAGAGCATTAATTGATAGCAGCAACAGTGGAGCTTACCTCCATGTGATTTGTCAGAGCTGCAGGCTATGTCCCGTCAGAGTAGGCGGGGGCATGATCACTTGTCAGAGCATTAATTGATAGCAGCAACAGTGGAGCTTACCTCCATGTGATTTGTCAGAGCTGCAGGCTATGTCCCGTCAGAGTAGGCGACTACAGCTGGTTGGCAGGTACTATTTTGGTTTGGACAGCTATCGCAGGCTACTGCAGGGCGTGGCCGACTGTTACGGCACTTGCCAGACATGTCCCCCACGTCGCATGTCTGTTGCAGTCGAGTGGTGGATCACGTGGCTATGTCAGGCGGCTCGAGGCAGCTGGACAAGAGGCCGGGGCCGAGGTGGAGGCAAGAGGCCGAGGCCGAGGCCAACTCGTATGATGCCGGGGTGAGGCCGACCAGGGCTGAGGCGGAAGCAAGAGGCCGAGGCCGAGGCAAAGGCAAGAGGCCAGGGCCGAGGCGGAGGCAAGAGGCCGACTCGCATGATGCCGGTGTGAGGCCGACTCGCATGATGCCGAGATGAGGCCGACTTGGAAGATGCCGGAGCGAGGCCGACTGGGGCCATCTTGGATGGTGCCGGGGCGAGGCCAACTGGGTTGATGCCGGGGCGAGGCCGACTGGGGCCGAGGCCGTCTGGAGACCGAGGCCGACTGGGGGCCAAGGCCGACTGGGGGGCCGAGGCCGGGGATGAGATGGCTTAGCACTGTTCATGGTGGCCCAATGGAAGACCCAAGGTCGAAGCCGAGGGGATCTACGAGGCCGAGGGGATCTCGGCAACTTGCATGGCCGAGGGGGGCTCGGTAGCTTCCGGAGGAGCTTGGGAGCAGCCGCAGGGGCTCTATGACGCGGCTGTCGGGCCAAGGGAGCATGCATGGCCGAGTGCCGAGGCGGAAACTCGAGGTCGAGGGGATGTCAGGTCCGAAGCTGAGGGCGAAGGGACCTCGGAGGCCGAGGGGGCCTCGGAGGTAGAGGTGGGCACTGGGTCGTGCCTTGCACAGCACGGCCCAGGCCCACCATGCTTCTAAAATTACCATACCATGCCTGGCACAGCCCAGTAACAAACAGGTCGTGCCAGGCACGGCACAGTAAAAAAAAATTAGATTTGGCACAGTAAAAAAAAAAAGATTTGGCACGGCCCATGGCCCAAATCCGAGTCGTGCCGGGCCTGGCACAACCCACATGCACGGCACAGGCTGCTGTGCCTAGTGCCGACACGCATGCCGGGTGCGTTGTGCCTAAGCACAGCCTGGCGTGTCGGCACGCCTGGGTGCATGCCGGCATGGCCCATAGTGCCGGCACGGTCCGACGGGCCGGCACAGGCCCGTCATGGGCCATGCCGTGTCGAACCAGTGAAAAATTTTTTCGAGTCCGGCATGGCCCGATTTACTGGACCGTGCCGGCATGCCGGACCGGTGAAAAAAAATTTTCGAGCCCGGCATGGCCCGGTTTACTAGGCCGTGCCGACATGGTACAGCCCGGTTTACTAGGCCGTGCCGGTACGCCGGCACGATCCAGTACTGTAGAAATACTGGACCATGCCTGGCACGGCTCATGTAAGCCTGAACCGTGCCTTAGGCAACACAGCTCAGTGCTTACTTCTACTCGGAGGCCGAAGTCACCCTTCGCTACCGAAACGGTTCTCTGTCAGTTCCCTTCAAAGAGCACGGCCCAGTGTCTACCTCTACTCGAAAGCCGAAGTCACCCTTCGCAACCGAAATGGTTCTCCATCAGTTCCTTTCACAGTTTACTTTAATGGCATTGAATCAACCACATCAAAACACATATTGCTCGTTAGGTATAAAGATGACTCCCACGAAAGCAGACAATCAAACGACAAGCCCCCTGCGAAATGCATCCAAGTTCCGTCCTAAGTTATCATTCTAACATAAACTAGCAATGGTGACATAAATTTGGTGAACCCAGAACCAGGTTCGAAGTTATCATATCCGTTGCAGTATTCTGCTTGATATTGGAGCATTCAACCCCAGCATTATAATGGCTTCCAATTTTACCTTATGGTTGATGGCACATGCTTTCAGACATCTAATATGATAAGATAAACTATAAGCGAAACAGCGCAGGTTCCCAGCTTCAGGCGAATGTGCTTTCCCTGAGAGTAGCTTTATGCTATGATAATAAACTCCAGCATATTCGGTACACTCGATTATAGACAAGTCATATTCTTCAACAACTAATCAACATAAAAGGCATCAAAAGCAATTGTGCAGTGAAATCTAATTAATAATTCAGCCTGGGGCAATCCAGTATCTGAACTCCAATAGTGGGGCACAAAGTCGTTCAAAGGTAATAGAAAAAGATGGCTTTAAATGAGAAAGCAGTCATTCTGGACAAATCAGCAGCTCTGAAGATCCATGTGCTCATGTGCTCATTGGCTCAGCACTGCTGGAGGACAGGATATCGAGCAGGGAATTCTGGGGCTCCAGCTCTTCATGCCACAAAGGAAGAGAGTCACCAGGGTAGAAGTTCCTCGTAACACCATCAGCATCGATCTGCAAAACAAGCAATCTCAGTGATCCATACAAAATTGGAATCAGGTTTCGATTGCAACCGGATGGTCATGCTAAATTTTGATGGAAATGAAAAGCAAGCACTCTTTTGATACAGGTTGCAAAATCATAGAGCTTATTTCCCATTGTAAAAGAGATCAAAACGAAGAGATTACAGGACCACCACGATAACATGCAATAACATTACCCGATGATATTCGATATGATGGTTGACATCCATTTATTTAACCAATGCATCGCCACAATCCACATGGTAGGGGAATAAATCCATGAAAAGAGATTGCATCAAGTTTTCCAACCAACCAAAGTGAACATACCATAAGAAATTAAATAAACATTAAGAAATGCAAGAGCTACCATGTGTCAGATGCTGGGAAACCTTTTTATCCATGAGATTTTACAGCCTTGGAGGAAATCGAGCCTGACAGACTACTAGAATGAGCGTAGAAAGCACGAGCAAAAAATGCATGCCATGGAAAACTTAAAAAGAACTCAGATACTTTCCAACTGCAACTATTTTAGTGTAAAAATTTGAAAGGTAATGATGGCATATCTTTGTGTTAATATAAGGCACAGATTCAAATAGCATTTCTCATGAGAATTGAGAAATATGCTAATAAAATGATTTTGCATAGTGAATATAGTCTAGACGCTCACAATAACAGTGCGGACAACACCTCCACTCGCTCCATCACGTGCAATGGCAAGAGAGACTGCTTCCACCACTAATTTCTGCATTGCATGGGAAAGAAGCCGAAAACTGTCAGACAAATTCCTGCCATTAACAGTCAGGAAAATCCTGTCTGTACATGTTTATGAATTAGCACAAGCACAAGCACAAGGAGGAGGAAACAAAGATAACCATTGATATAACTAAGCTGTCAATCTACTTGATCTGCTAAGAAATCAAAACAGATTTAAAACGTGTCCTGGAAGGAATAAAGCCCTTGGTTCGAAAGGCATAGATCAATGTACAGATTTACAATAGGTCAAGCTTGGTAACCAGGATATTTGAATCACCTCAGAACCATATATTTATCTGGTAACTTCATTTTGAAAAGAAAGCATGAAACAACCAGTAATTAAGGAGGTCTTTTTTTTTTTTTTGGTTGGGGGGGGGGGGGGGCGCTATTGGCAAGCACAGAAGTTGAACTCAAAAGACTTTCTTTTGTATGATCAATAGCCTTTAAAAAGTGTTCAGATTTTTTTTTTTTGGTATGGTAGCCTACACAAACACATATAGATCATAAGGTTTCTTTTTTCTTTTTTTTTTTTACTAGATGGCAGTGTAGAGTTAGTCAAAATATCACTTCATGAAATTTCACTTTCAATGGATAGTGTAAAATGGGTAAGGCAACCATGCAAATATTTCAAATCTGGAAAAAAAAAATAGGAATTTTTTGGAGACAAAGTTACTCTGGGTGAATTGCCAATCAACAAATCTGATAGTTGTAAAAACCCAGTGTTTTTTTGGAAAATAAAAGAGGAAGGCGAAACATTGATCACTTGATTTCCACTTTACATACCTCAGCTTCTTCTTTACTCATGCCTTCCTTCCATTCCTTATCAAAGAATCCATACAAGTAGCTGGAACCAGATCCTGTTATATGAAAATTTGTTACCATCATTAGCAATGCTACAGTGGCAGAAAATATAACAAAATTTACTGCCAACAACTAATAAGGAAGCCATATCAAGGAAGCCATGTCACTATGAATAAAGATGCAGGTCTTATGAAATCCCATGCCTGGACCTTCATCCACTCCATGAAAGTAAACATTTTTCTCCTTTCTTCTCTTAATCAATAAACTTAACACACAAGTAAAACTAACAAAAAGTTTCTGAATATCATGTACAATCATCTACTGGGTCATATATTTAGGATCAAGGGTTTCCCATGCAAGCACACAAGGCTTCATCTCTATTGTGCAATTAATTAATAAGTTTTCTGAGTTCCACTTGTAGAACAAGGATATAAAAAACTTTAGCATGACGTGATAAGATAACAGGAGTAGGTTGGAATCTCATATGGGACAAAATAATGGTTATCAGATAGATGGTGAACATACTCTAAAAATGTGAACAAGTGTTAAATGCTGTTTGTCACCTGACATAAAGTCCAGATTGCTTTATGTAATTGTAATTTCACCAAGGAGGGGAGACAAGAGTTGGGTCAACAGTCATGATCTGCACACATAAATAAGGCATGGACCCAGGAGTTTTGGTTATGAAAGTAATTTCCTGCTGCTCCATTTTCATTTTGAACCAATGATTCATCTGTTCATCCATATAATTTCATCTTGTTTAATTCATATCATCCAACATGGTTGCCAGAATGATAAACGGGGTGCACATCTCACAAATTTGTATCAGTAGAGCCCAATAGTGGCCAACACCCAGTGTACACGCTAACACAGTTCAGTACACATGGTCAGCTCATAAAAAAAACACACGTACTCAGATTCTGTCATCTCACTATAGTTTTAATTGCTATTTTTAATCTTCAAAACCTCACAAATCAATTTTAAGCCTATTGTCATTATTTCTGTTGGTTTAGTCCCAAAAAACGACAAAGAAAATTAGTTTCTGAATAGATTTCTATTAAGAAAAAAAATGTGATGCATGTGTTTATGCCTACATGGCAAGTTTATTAACAATTAACAAGCATGTCTATTAGGATGTAGGATGTTAGTTTGGTAGGATGAGTCAAAAAAAATAAAGTAATCAAAGAATGTACAATTTCTCCCTCGAAACAATTAAAAAGAAGTAAAAGTTATAAAGATGGTTTTTCTTCACCCATCTTAACAAACTAATTGCAAATCTCTTGTGATTGTGATGTACATCAGTATTTAATTGACACAATGCAATGCGTATGTCTCTGGCTCTGATATAAACAAGGACCTAAAATTTAATGAAAAGCATGATAACTAATTAATTGAAAACCAACTTTATGCGTGTATACAATTATACGTACCTAGAATCTGTGTAGAGAGAGAAAGTGAGATTAAAAAATTTGAATTATAACTTTCTACAATGGTTTTCTGGTAAGCAAAGGTGCCACGCAAAAAGAATAAAAAAATAAAAGTCAAGTCGGCACTGGTGAAGAGCCATGGATAGTTTTGTTTCCTAAAGTGAACAACTTTACAGTGAAAAAAGTGCAGAAACATATATAAGCCTTAAATTTGCACTAGAATACAAAATGGTAGAACTAAAATAAAAAAAATCACTGAATGAAATTTGCTAGCAAGTTACGAGGACATTAGGTAAGTTTCACGCACAGTGATGAAAGGGAAAGCAATGATGAACCTCACGAGATTTAAAGGTAAAGATCCATTATTAGCATTATGTCCATTAACTAATCTTTAGCCTTACAAGATTTCTATATTACCATGCATGCTAAGCCCCAACAACCTGAGAAAAGAAATAAGAACAGCAAGACTTCAAGAGTCGCAAATTAAAATGGTTGTCTCAAATAACTGGACAATCGACATTAATAAACTCTTCAAAGCTCATTCATTCAAGCTTAACAAGTACGCAATTGCAGCAATCCATTACTAATTATCAGACTAGAAATTCAGGCAAGATAAGAGATGAGATGGGTTAATGATTAGGGTTCCACTGTAAAGACATATATAGACGTGCAATCCTAACAGTAGACGGAGTGAGGGGGAGTTAAAAGGCTCATCTGAATGTTCCTCTAAAAATCTACTTTTCCATCAGGCTCAGTGGTCTTGGTTGAAGAAACACAACTCATTCATTTCAGTGTGGTTAAGTGACTATGCGAAGAGGCTGCAGGCAATCTAAGTATTTCCTTGGACATGGGCAACTGAGTTTAATTCACTGAAAAGATGGACAAGAGCCCTTGACCAATAAGGGAGAATGCCCTAACACTACCATGAGAGCAAGCAATGGAGCATAATCTGAAAGAAGAGGAAAAATATGCAAAGCTGCAAGGGCATGATGAAACTTCATAAAGTGGTATCTCAAAATTAAATCCTTTTGATGTGAGCAGGGGCATTTTTCTGCATGTCTGTCTTGAGGAATGTATCAGAACAAGTGGTCTCCATAGAAATTAGATTCATTTTAATCATGTATAAAAGGTCCTTCGCTTAGAGTGTGATACGTACCTCCAATTGCAAAAGGTTGCCTCAATATTGTCCCTCCAAGAGGCACAGAGTATATTTGACCACCTTCATACTTATCCCATCCACCAACAATCACGCCCATTTGCAGCATGTTCTAAACAATTCATCGTAAAAATGAGATCATACAACCAAAATAGAAAAACAAAAAGCAGGCAAGAGTAAATTATATACAGATTTCTAGAAGCAGTTTAGAATATCTTTATGAGTATATGGTACATTATGAAAAATTGGGTGGAAAAAGAATTTGCAGCAGATGCTACGTTGTGCAACATCTAGCAAGATTTCCAATGCATGAGAAGCAGTACAGATTGTTAGACAAACACCACTGTGTCTATTTTGGTTCCCAGCCAGCTCATCATAATTACAGGAACAGAAAATCTTTATATATAAATAACACGAACCTATTTTATCCTTTAAGATGGAATTTCATAATGCAAAAGTAAACGATATTCCATCAATGCTCTCAAAGTTCATTATAAGAAACAAATGACGCCTCTGGATTTAAAGTTCTGGAGATAGATAAATTCCCTGGATAACTACCTTGTTTTGGTATGCCAATAATCTAACCAAGTTAGCTGTCACTTTGACAGTTGCAGACTGCCCAAGTTGAATTCTGCATCCAAGACAGAAGATGCATGAAGATCAGTACCGCAGTTGTAATGCCCCCTAGCAACCATATATATCCAACAAAATAAACATCTATATTCATTGAATTATTCAGGTTTTCCTTGAGTCAGATAAAATTTTGATTGATCAGAGACATGCTTTAACTCAGGCTTCATGTCTTGATTTTCTTTTTACTAGACGATAAACATAATAAATTTAGTAATTTTAACTTACGTGTGTTGATTCAGGAAGTAACGGACATAATCAGAGACAATCTGGGAATCAGCAGCCTGCAAAAGAACTACAAACTCATAGAAAAGCTAGCTTGCACCATAAAGCTATGAAAACATGAATGCACAGTAGAAAAGATTATTTCACTAGGATATTTAGTAACTCCATAGTTGACTAATTAAGAAAAAGGGGTAAAACATAAGGAACTGATACTAGTTATATATTAGCATACAAAAATATGCAATCCAACTATTGCATTCATGTCATGCATATGCAGTACATAGGAATACAATTGGCATCAATTATTTTGTGAGTGAACAAAAACATTTAATGACACCCCCATTACAAGATGAAAAAAGAAGCGCAATCTGGACACCATATTCTTGCCCTAGTGGTCTATTGTTGTTGCATGATATCATCGTGCTTGACTAACAAAAGAGATAATTTGTAACTGAAAGTGGATGAACCCAGTTAATTATAAAAACAAGTTTATAACAGAATAAAAAGACAAATCTTGGGTAATAACAAAGAAATTCATACAAAAAGGGCACAAATGCTCTAATATGAAAGGTGTAGGCGGAAATATGTGGATTAGCAAGCTCCTTGGTGGCAGTTAGTGTTTACTGTTCCTGCTTGTGATGAATGCACTAAATACGGCATCCATGATAAGGTCTATTAAAGCATGTTACTTGCAAATATTGCAGTGTTTATTGATGAAATCAAGGAGACATGTTTATTTAAACTCATAAAGTTCATAGTAAGTCAGAAAGTTAATAGGCCCATGATAAAATTTATGCAATGCAATTTTATAGGGATTATAAGATGAGTTCAAGATGTGTTTGGCATTGCTTTTGCTTTTTAAAAAGTTCCAACAAAAGAAGCCAAAAGCTATTCGTCTAACATCTCCTGAAATGACTTTTTGACCTTTGCTTCTTGTGGAAGAACTTCTTAGACAATACTCAACTCAACTCATCTAAGCCTTTTCCCAATTACATGGGGTCGGCTACATGAATTTATTTCCTCCACTCTGCTCTATTCAGGACTAAGCCAACACTCAAATTACAAATAGTTATATCTCTCTTAATTATTTATACATGTTAGTTTAATCTACCTCTACCTACTTCTTAGACAATGTTACCAAATATTTTTTCAGAAGTATATTTTTACTTTAAAAGTTCCAAAAATAATTTTATTAAACAGCACCAAACAAGCACCCTCAGAATGTAAACAAATTTAGGGATAATAAACTTTTACTCAAATGACCTTCGGCAACTTATACCCGTTCAACAAAAGCTAGGAGAGACATACATAGATGGCTCAGCTAGAATTAGCCATGACAGATGAAATGTGGAAGCGCCTATAAGAGTCATATGATCAGATACCAGCTGGATCTAGAAAATAACTCTACGAGAAAGTTACAAGATCATATTCATTCTATGGATTATGGAATCCTATAGTGAACTAAGACAACAGCACTAGGGGAACATGGCCTAAATAATGATGCTAAGGTGAATGTGTGGTAAACCTTGAAAAGCTAGATATACCAAATCAAGACATGATTAAGAGCAGCACTGGTGGCAAACAAGAAAATATAATGAGATACTTATGGCATTTTAGAAATGTTATAAGCAATAGACCTCAAATAAGGTTTAAGGATGGACAAAATGGAGAAAGAAATTATGAATGAATACATCAATGCATGTGACAGGAAACCATTATAAAAAGAATAACCACATTAGAGACCTTGACATTTTTTAGGTACCAGCACAAATCATGATACACAACAGAAAATGATATCAAGCTCGTTTCTATTAGGATTGCATTAGATTTGCATCATAAAGATCTGAATTATTATGAGAAACACTCATTAAGCTTCTAAGCTGCTAATTTGCTATACGGTGGTCCTATATCAGCCTTCAGTGCTCGTAGAGGCCAACCTAAACCCACCAATTGCTTTTAGTCCATATTTACAGCAAGTGCACAACTTATGTGCCCTGCCAAGAATTAGGACATGTGCTCTAAATTTTATGTCCTATTGTAAGGAGAAATTCTCTAAAATAAAAATAAAAAAAAAAAAGGAACGAGAAAAACAATGGTCATAAGAAAATGAAAAGGGCGGGTGAGGGAGTTGTCAAGCGGAGTGTAGATTTCAAACTTTTCATGATGCGATGGGATTAAAAATATGATGGCGTTTTAAATCGATCAAGAAACCCTACAATTAACATCCTGTCTTCAGTCTGTAAATAAACATCCTGCCCATTAGACAAACAAACAAAAGTGATAGCAGATGACTACAAAAAATCGATAAAATCATGTAATAAAAATGGGTAACAAAACATGCAAATACGGAATTAAATTATTAAAGCAGGGGGGCACGCAGAGATTGAGAAGAATTCTGAAGGACATCATTACCGATCCAGAACGGCAGATGTAAACATTATCTGTCAGCTGTGTGATTTTATCCGACGCCCGGTTGGCAACATACATTCCTACAAAAAAAAAAAAAAAAATCAATAAAAACCAAAAGGACTGATGAGTCTAGCATAATTGTACTTAAGACTAATGGAAATCGATTAAAAGAAAAATCCCCTTGTTCTCTCAACTTCGATCGTGGATCGAACGAAATCTTTGACGGGTGACGACGTACGGGTTTCTTCGCTGCTAGTAGCTAATTAAATCTAACAGTAACTAGAACAAAGTTTTTTTTTGTTTTTGACCTGAATCGAGTAAAATAAGCACGGTTTCTTGCTAGGAAAAGCCAAATAAAGGGATAAAGGAATAAGTGGGAGACGAAGGAGGCGGAGATCGGACCTGTGCTCGTCCTGGAGTCGCTCCAAGGACGACGCCGCCCTTGTAGGTTACCCCGATGATGGTCGTCCCATGGAGTGGGGAGCCTTAAGATCGGAATCCATTGCCGGAGGATAGCGGGGAACGGACGGAAAATAAACCCTAACCCTAGAATACTCCGGTGAGTGGAGCGGTGCGCAAGGAGAAATAGAAATTGTCAGGGAGCTCCGCTTATAAAGCCCCGAACAAGTCCCTCCTCCAAGCAAAATGAAGCAGGTCGATCACGTGATTGTCAAGCGCCCGGCCGACTCGATTGGCTCGAGGCTCGCAAGCCCGATTCGAGCTCGCAGGCTCGGACGTATCACGTCCCATGCCGTGATGAGATGAGAGTGCGCTATTGTTTATAAAATAAAAAATAATAATATTTTTTTTTTGCAAAGATCACCAACCGATCGAAGTTCGTTGTGCTGGATGATTTTAATTTTGAACCAGATCCGGACTCAAAATTGAGATTCACTCGTGCATGAATTTGTACACCATCCTAAAATGTATATAATTTACTTGTGCATGAATTTGCATCAGAGATCCATCCATGGTTTAACATCAATGATGCACACCACGTCCGATGTAACCATACTGTACCAGAGTGATGTACAAAAACTTTTTCTTTCGAATAAGCTCGGGTAAATGATCGGCATGGCCCAAACTAGAATCCAATTTAGATTCAAAACAAGCTAATTATAAGGCTTTTGATTCAATTAATTGAGTTTTCGTTTAGTTTTAATTTGCATATAATTAAATTTATATGTTTAATGTTTAGGAAACAATCATTTTATATATATTATAATTTAATTTAAGTAAATAGTCTGCAAATAATTTTATAAAATAAATTATCAAAATTGGGTTAAAATCATGTTAGCTCGGTGTTTTGGCCTAAATGAGCTAATTCGGATCGATCAAATAAAATTCAGATTGGGCTTGAGCTGTGTTTAGTAAACATTTTTATGCCTTGTCTAACTTAAAATTTAAAAAAAAAAATCTAGCTAGACTTCTAGAGGCTTGGCCTACTTCTAATTCTCTTCATAAATATTTATTAAAAATTTATAAAAGTATGATATTTTTATTGTACATCGAATCAAGTATTATGGAAGGCTCTAATTCTTACTCCCTTCGTATACCAGGCACCATGCTATAAAAATGGTTTACTTTGCAGTAAATTCTAGTGAGTATTTCAAACTTTTTAAATGTAAATACCTACAACTCA
>UESW01004570.1:511819-526819 GCA_900491605.1 Calamus simplicifolius | reverse complement strand
GTGAGAAAGACGATAAACAACATTACCCCGGATGGGAATGTGCCAGATATGGGAGATAATAGCCTGGGTCGCCGAATAAGTAGACCAAAACTTTTCAAACATGAACTGCCTCCGCTGATAATGAACAACCTCTGTAGAGATGAGAACGGGGCAATGATCTGAAGCAATCCTCGGGAGATGAGTGACAAAGGTAGAAGGGAATTTCCGAAGCCAATGCTCTATCAAGTCTCTCCCAAACACGCGCCGAGCTCTGACGATTGTTACACCATGTGAATTGCGGGCCGAAGAATCCCAGGTCCATAAGACCAGCAGAACTAATAAAAGCCCTGAATTCACATATATCAGTTGTGCCAGTGACCCTTCTACCCCCTCGTTTTTCACTAGCATCAGAGATACAGTTGAAATCACCAGCAACAATGGTAGGAATACCCTGGGCAAGGAGGGGAAGAAGATCAGACCATCAACTCCGTCTTACCCTATAATCATTACTGGCATAAACAACCAATAGAAGCCAAGGGTCAACAGACCCCTCAGAAACAACAAGGCCTAGATGCTGGTTACTTTGATGAGCAACATCAACCGTAATAGCAGAGGGACGCCAGATGGCTATAATACCTCCTGAAAGACCCACAGCCTCAACCGCAAACAATGACCAAGCACGAACAATCTGTCTCCGAAACCAGGCCAAGCCATCCCTCGACAACCTGGTTTCTAAGAGAACACAGATATCAAAGTTATGAATTTGCATCAATCTGCCAAAAGAGGATCGAAATGACGGCTTTCGAGCTCCTCTAATATTCCATACAAGAATCTTCATTTAATAGGAAGAGGAAGCTGGGACCCTCCTGGTCTCCTGCCATAACCTCAGGGATCTGTGGAAAGCAGATCATCGATGCTTGAACCTCATCAGACCGAGGTGATTGATCAGAGGAACTCAATCCTATACCCTGATCCAGGATATCCGAGTTGGAAGAGGAGCCTGTAGTCCTAATAGCATGGACCTTCTAACCCACCAGACCCGTATCCGGACTCAGACCTGATGGCCCAAGAGCATCAGTCGAATGGCCCAGAGCATCCGATTTTACTTGTTTAAGTTTGGAGGGAGAAGCACCACCTTTGCCTTTCTTTATACACTTCTTAGTGATTAGCCTAGGGGCCTGGTACTCTGCCGGACGAGCCCGCTTAAGGGGACCCGGACAAGCATCCCTGCTCCCCGATGGACTAGCATAACCACACTCATCAGCAATAGAAGCAAAGGGATTTTTGGACAGCATGGATTGGGGGTACTTAGCCTCACATTGCTGAATTTCTGAGACAACCGAGACATGGCTGAAACCTCCTACAGTCAAACCGGCATGCTCAGAAGATCTCGGCACGCCAGCACCCACAGAAGGCTCCTTCCTCATACTCCCTGGAGCCAGTCCCGAATTCTCAACTAGCGAATCAGGCAACCCCTGACCACGAGCAAACCGTCGACGAGCTTGCTTCGACGGAGCAGTCCACCCCTCAGCCAACATCGCCGTATCAGAAGCCGAAGATGAACCCTTGGACCGAGGGGCAGGTGTCACATGGACAGAATTCTTCAGCACCTTCCCCCTGGATTTCGCCCGAGAGCCCTGAGGCTCGTTGCGCTATCTGATTGCTGACATCAGGAACCAAAACGAAGAGCATTCGATGACGACTCAGAGACAAGGCTGTCCGCAGAAGAGCAGCCTCCAGAGAGATGCAACGAGCCACATTGCTGGCAAATCCCATCCAAACCTTCGTAGATGTACTGTTGCCAGAACGGCCCTACCAAGCCCCTAAGCCGAATCCCCGGACGGAGAGGAGAACGGAGCTCGACACGGACACAAACCCGGGTAAACGCTCCCTTGTTCCTAGCCAGAGTCGTCGCATCGGCAAACAAAAATTGGCCAACAGGGGCGACGACCTCTCCAAGGATTTCCTCCCTCCAAAATTCAATCGAGATAAAATTATTTGAGATAGATGTGGCTATGGCCGTTTGGGCATGATGGCCATGACTGGTGCTTGGCAAAGCGGCACTATAGGAATTTGAGTTCAAATATACAATAAAAAATTATATTTTCAAAACTAAGGGATACGCTCTCTTCTCTTGATTTCATTTGTCCTTTTTACGTGAAAACACCAGTCTTTTGTTATATTATACAATTTATTCTCTGTTATTAATTTCGCCAATTTAACAAAAGGTATAGAACGATTTCAAAGCGTTTTTGGATTAAACCTCTTTTTAAAAACAAATGAAGTGAATTATATACAAGAATAACTACTCCGTGAAATCAATTTAAAACAAGGGTGCAACAAAATATAGAAACAATTTTGGATTTATCATGAGAACACAATATCATAAATATATATATATATATATATATATATCTTAATCAGATCTCATTATCGATAATTATTTATGAAATATTATTCTATTAAATAATATGTTATCGCATAAAAGAATATAATTTGAAAATTTATCTTCTTTCCTTCGCTTGGCAGCGAAGGCTTCCAACTGTTTTTGCTCGTGCTTTTAGGTTCGTGCGCTGAGGCTCCCGGTGTTCTGTTTTTGCTCGTGCTTTTAGATTCATGCCTGCGACACGAAGGAGCTTGATCTCCGGCGATCTCCGGTGCCTGTCTTCGGCTTCCTGTCAGTCAATGGGGTCGTCGTCGAATGCCATTCTGGTGGCCTCGGATGGGGGTACACCAGGAGGAAAGGAAGGATTTCGCTCCCACGGAAGCCAGTTCGAGTGGGTGTCGTCCTCTCCACCTCCGGTTCAAGCTGGAACGAAGATTTCCCGACGTCGTCATGTTCCCCTTCAGGAGCTGGAGCTGGAAATGTCTGATTAGGGCTCTAAGGCGATCATTGCATGGAGCTTATCACACTGGATCCCTCTTGAATCCATTGTCCGTGAGCTTCGTCGCGGTGGTGCTGTGGGAGAAATTGAATCGATCAGTTTGGCCCACCGCCATTACCTGCTCTGATTCTCTGATCCATTGCAAAATCATTGGCGCTGAGCAACCCTTGGGCTGCTGCCGGGAGATTCGTCTTCCTTGATTCAGCAACCAATGAGCGGAAGCGAGGTGGGTATGCTAGAGCCTGCGTCCAATTTGATCTAAGGAAGCCGCTACGGCCAGGAGTAAGGGTGCGAGGTATGGGTCTCCCCTTCTGGCAGCCCTTTATTTTTGAACACTTAGAAGGTATTTGCACCTTGTGTGGTGCTCTGCACTCTTCCATGGGGTGCCCCTCTGCTTTTGTGTCATCCCCGACATCCCCTGCTCCTCTTTATGGGCCCTGGATGTCGGCGGTTAGGTGCCGGAGAGCTCCACAACCGGCACCGAGGGACTCTATGTTTAAGTTGCAGAAGGCCTTTGCATCTTCGTCTCCCTGCACAGCTGATGGATGGCAGCTACCGAAGAAGACGGCTTGCAGGCAATCGGAGACGATGGCCGGTTCTTTGAGGTTGGCGGTTTTTCCCTCTGTGATGCCGGTGTTGGGTTACGGAATGAAAAATCCCAATCTAATTGGAATAAAATTGCAGCGGAAACAAAATAAATTTATAACCCACCAAGAATCACATGCGTTTCATAAAAACCGAAAGAAGGATAAACAAAAATATTACCTTTTGTTATTACCTTTTTAATCAGTATGTAATCCTTCTGTTCTTGTGTTGGGTTTTCTCGGATCTTCAAAGGTGCTGCCTTTCAGAAAGACGATCACCCTCTACAAGTATCCACACACGAACGGACACCAAAATGGTTTTGAATGCTAGTTCAACCATTCCATTTTTCACAAAAATGAACCCATATTTTTTCATCTTTAAGGCAAAAGATATGACGCTTCAAAAGCCCCAATCGACGTGACCTTTCAAATGCCCAAATGCCCCAATCGATGTTACCTTTCAAATGCCCCACAGACTCTAAAACGTATATATCGAACATATATACAAGCCTGCTAGGAATTTTGGTTAACTAAGATTTTAATTGATATTTATTTAAAACTCCTTTTAAATAATAACAATTTAAATCCTTTCTTACAAAATAAGGAATATATATTTTTAACCAAAAAAAAACTTTATGGATTATTTCCTTATCCAATAAGAAAATGTAACAATTTAATTACTTGTCACAATTTAAATTACGAATTTAAATTTTCTCAAAATTAAACTCGAATCTAAATGACAACTAATTATTATTTGTAATTTAAAATAATCTCATCATTTTAAATTATATAGAGAGTAACAAATCGTAACCATTATTGTCCGTTCTTAGTGTGCGACCCTATAGGTTCAATTAACGTTGGCAGTAGGCCTAAATCACATTTTGAACCTACAAGTCATAAGCGGCCTCTAGCAAGACATTATGACTACCCAAGTTAAATGAAAAGCTCATGTTCCGAGACAACCTTAAAGTAGCTATTAACATAATCCTTTTGTCACATGATATCTTGATAGAATATAAGGCATGGATAAAGTCAACCTTATATCTCTCTATCTTTAATTTCTCGAAACCCAATTAGACTGACTAAACAAATGATATTGATCTCCATCAATTCATTTGAGCATGGCCATGCATTTCTCAGTCTCAATCATCGAGGGGCCCAGAGATATCTCTCTTATAATAAGAGGGACAAATTCCATCTTAATCACTCACATCTCACTACATGATTCTTATTATGTTCAATCATAATCTTTATAATCATCCGGTTAAAGACAACGTTTGATTATGTCAAAACATAATATTCCTCATGTTGAGAACTATGGCAATCTCAGGTCTAAGGATTTAATGACACAACTACTAGAGATTAACTTATGACTTTGATCCATGTATTAATCTCAAGGCGGGTCTTGTCCAATATTTGTTCTCAACAAATACATATAAATTTGATTTGTATCTCATACACATATTCATCCCATGAATATCAATCAAATTTCATACTAATCTTAATTTATTGTTATTCCCACAACAATAACCGATTAGGGACATTTAGAATAATTCATAATATTATTCAAGGACATTATTATATAATAAACATGCAAATTATGATAATAGTAAATGTTCATAAATATTCAAAATACCATGTCCATACAATAGGCCTAGGGCACTATTACTAACAATCTCCCACTTGCACTAGGCCCACTCATCAATGTATCTAATACCTATGAACCTAGCATGACGATCATGCTTTGCTTGTGGTAGAGGCTTAGTCAATGGATCAGCAACATTGTCATCTGTTGGAACTCTGCATATTTTTACGTCACCTCTCTCAATGATTTCTCGAATGAGATGATAACGCCTAAGAATGTGTTTGGATCGCTGATGTGACCTAGGTTCTTTTGCTTGTGCGATAGCACCATTATTGTCACAATAAACATCAACAGGATTTGTGATGCTAGGAACCACTCCAAGGTCAGTAATGAACTTCTTGATCCAAACTGCTTCCTTTGCTGCATCAGATGCTGCTATGTATTCAGCTTCAGTTGTAGAATCAGCAACAGTGCTTTGCTTCGAACTCTTCCAGCTAACAGCACCACCATTTAAACAAAACACATATCCTGACTGCGATCGAAATCATCTTTGTCAGATTGAAAGCTTGCATCTGTGTAACCACTTACAACTAGATCATCTTCCAATCCGCCATACACCAAGAACATATCTTTAGATCTTCTCAGATACTTAAGAATGTTCTTGACCGCCGTCCAGTGACTCTCACCGGGATCTGACTGGTATCTACTCGTTATGCTTAAAGCATAAGAGACATCTGGTCTAGTGCACAACATAGCATACATGATAGATCCTATTGCTGAAGCATAAGGAATCTTACTCATGCGCTCTCGCTCATCTTTTGTGTTAGGACACTGAGATTTGCTGAGTGTAATACCATGAGACATAGGCAAGTATCCTCTCTTGGAATCTTGCATACTGAACCTTTTCAGTACTTTGTCTATGTAAGTACTTTGACTTAGACCAATCAGCCTCTTAGATCTATCTCTATAGATCTTTATCCCTAGGATATAGGCAGCTTCACCTAAGTCTTTCATTGAGAAACATTTCCCTAACCAAGACTTGACACTCTGCAAGGTAGGGATATCATTCCCAATGAGTAAAATGTCATCAACATATAGGACCAGAAATACAATGGCGCTCCCACTAACTTTCTTGTAAACACAAGGTTCATCTTCATTTTTGATAAATCCAAACTCTTTGACTGATTCATCAAAACGAAGATTCCAACTCCGAGAAGCCTGCTTCAAACCATAAATGGATCTTTGAAGCTTGCATACTTTACTAGAATTCTCAGGTTGTACAAAACCCTCAGGTTGTGTCATGTACACATCCTCAAGTAAGTTTCCATTAAGAAACAGTTTTAACATCCATTTGCCAAATCTCATAGTCATAATATGCAGCAATGGCAATAAGAATTCTAATAGACTTAAGCATGGCTACAGGTGAAAAAGTTTCATCATAGTCTATACCATGAGTTTGTTTGAAACCTTTTGCAACTAGCCTTGCTTTGTAAGTATGCACTTTACCATCCATGTCAGTTTTCTTTTTGAAAACCCATTTGCACCCAATAGTCTTTGTACCTTCAGGTGGCTCAATCAAGGTCCATACCTGATTATCATACATGGATTGGATTTCAGACTTCATGGCCTCTAACCATTTCTCAGAGTCTGGATCTAACATAGCCTCTTGATAGGTAGTAGGTTCATTTTGATCCACTAACAATACATCATGATTATCAGTCACAAGAAATCCATATCTCTCGGGCTCATGACGTATCCTATCAGATCTACGTAACTTTTGTGCTACAGGTGGTGTGTCAACAGTGGTTTGTTGACTTTGAGCATCCACAGGCGGTTCAATGTTATCTTGTGGTTCTCGAATCTCTTCGATTTGTACCTTGCTCCCACTGGTTCCTTTAGAAATAAATTCCCTTTCTAGAAAGACACCATTCCGAGCAACAAACACTTTGTTCTCAATGGGATTGTAAAAGTAGTATCCTTTAGTCTCTTTAGGATATCCCACAAAAAAACATTTATCAGACTTGGGTTCCAGCTTATTTGAAACTTGACGTTTTACATAAGCTTCACAACCCCAAATCTTAAGAAAAGACAAACTGGGCTTTTTACCATTCCACATCTCATATGGCGTCTTTTCAACCGCTTTGGTTGGAACTCGATTTAGTGTGAACGCAGCTGTGGCAAGTGCATAACCCCAAAAGGTAAGTGGAAGATCTGTTAGACTCATCATAGATCGAACCATATCTAATAAGGTTCGATTCCTTCTTTCAGACACACCATTCCATTGCGGTGTTCCAGGAGGAGTTAGCTGTGGAATGATTCCACAACTTCTAAGATGGTCATAAAAATCTTGGCTCAAATATTCTCCACCTCGATCAGATCGAAGTGCCTTGATTGTCTTGCCAAGTTGGTTTTGTACTTCATATTGAAAAGATTTAAACATTTCAAATGATTCAGATTTGTGTCTCATCAAGTAGACATAACCATATCTACTGAAGTCATCAGTAAATGTAATGAAGTACTTGTAACCTCCTATGGCTTCTGAACTTAATGGTCCACATACATCTGTATGTATTAGGCCCAATAATTCATTGGCCCTTTCACTGTGTCCAGTAAAGGGATCCTTTGTCATCTTACCCAATAGACAAGATTCACATGTATCATATGATTCAAAATCAAATGAGTTCAAAAGTCCATCTTGATGGAGTTTTGATATGCGTTTCTCATTTATATGGCCAAGGCGACAATGCCAAAGATAGGTTGAATTTAAGTCATTGGACTTAACTTTCTTAGTAGTTATGTTATAGACAGAAGAATTGTTGGATTTTTGAAGATTCAAAACATAAAGACCATCTAGTAATTCGGCATTTGCATAGAACATGTCTTTATGATAAATGGAGCAATTATTATTCTCAATAATAAAAGAAAAACCATCATTATCCAAACAAGAAACTGAAATAATATTCCTACACATTGTAGGAACATAATAGCAATTGTTCAAAACTAACAAAAGCCCACTGGGCAAAGAAAGTTCATAACTTCCTACAGCTAAAGCAGCAACTTTTGCTCCATTGCCTACTCGAAGATCAACTTCGCCCTTCTTCAGTTGTCTACTCCTTTTGAGCCCCTGCACATTTGTGCAAATGTGAGATCCACATCCAGTATCTAATACCCAGGAACTAGAAGGAGAGAAATTAATCTCTATAACATAAATACCTGAAGAACCGGTCTCACCAGTCTTCTTCTTCTTCTTTAGATCCTCCAAATACAGCTTGCAGTTTCTCTTCCAATGACCAGGTTCATTGCAAAAGAAACAGACACCCTCCTTTGGGGCTTTAGCCTTGGGTTTAGGATTGGGCTTGGGTTGAGCATTGGACTTTCCAGCCCTTCCCTTACCCTTTCCTTTTCTTTTCTTCATAAGGCCCTTTCCCTTTTGAACCATCAGAATATGGCCAGGCTTGGACTTAATATTCTGTTCAGCAGTTTTAAGCATCGTATGCAGCTCAGAAATTGATTTGTCCATTTCATTCATGTTATAGTTCATGATAAACTGATCATAACTATCAGGAAGTGAATTTAGGATCAAATCTGTTGCCAACTCTTGGCTCATTGGAAATCCAAGCCTATCAAGGTGCTCAATATAGCCTTTCATTTTCAACACATGAGCGCTAACTGAAGCACCCTCAGCCATTTTACAAGAGTGCAATGCCTTGGTAGTATCATACCTTTCTTGCCTTGCTTGTTGCTGGAACATTTCCTTTAGATTGACAATCATATCATAAGTTTCCATGTTTTCCAAATCTTTCTGAAGTTCAGAACTCATGGTAGCTAGCATCAAGCATGCAACATCAATAGAGTCATTATGATGCTTCTCATAAGCATTCTTTTCAGCTCTAGAAGCATTATCGGCTGGTTCTTCAGGGTGAGGTTGATCCAGGACATAAAGCTTCCTTTCTTGTTTGAGAACAATTCTCAAATTTTGAAACCAGTCAAGGAAATTAGTCCCAGTAAGTTTGTCCTTCGCAAGGATTGATCGCAGTGACATAGTAGAATTGTTATCATTGTTGGCCATCTACAATAAATGCAAAGTTCGTTAAGTATTTTGATTATGAAAAACTCCCACTAAATTAACAACCCTCAATGATAAAATCATATTAATTTAGTGAGCTAAGATCCATATTTATACTCAACTTTAAGTCAGCTTTGGCATGACGCTTAAAATTAAGTTTTTTAGGTAGGTAACTCTTACCAATTGCAACTCATGCAACTCTTAGAAATTTATGGGATTATGACATCATATGTCTCGGCATGTTTAAATCCCATCTCATGCCATTAGGCCCAAAACCGTTTTGATAACCTAATTAAGTTAAACCATTTTTAAACATATGGGTAGCACCATTACCCATCTTGCCTCACTAATGTAACCCAATGTACTTCTACTTTGGTAGAACCCACATTAAGGTGATAAAAGCCTTGACAAGTGTTCAAATATGGATGGCATGTCAACTTAAGATTTTATGTGAGGGATCTAGATAGATTAACAGATCTCATCATGCATTTAGTATCACATACTCATTGATATCATACATAGCATCACATACTTATGAAACATCATACATAGCATCTCATACATGTATATAATAAACATGTCATAGTATGACCTTATCAAGATTGATCTTCATAAGCCAATATGAAGATCAATGGTCAATCCTAGGTAATAATGAGCAACACCATAATGTCTACTTGACCATCATCATGTGCATAGACACCTAGCTCCTCTATCACCATGGTTGGATTGCAGGATTTTAAATGGTTTGCTTTGTCTTCTTGCTTTATTACAATAAATAAACAAATACTACTAAAAGTAAAAGAAAAATTATAATGAAACAAAATAGCACGCAGGCCATATATATGATAATTACAACCCTTGTAAAAGAATAATAAAAACCTGCCAATCATATTGGTCACAAGGCCATACCATGCACCATACAAAGCAAAGCAACACACCATGCAAAATATATCATGTTATCATATAGCATATACATATTGCATTAAAGAAAATAGGTGTTTTTAAAACCAATTAAATTTACAAGGCGCTCTGATTAGGTAGTACTGCGGTTCCTAAAATTTGGAGATACAATAAAGTTTCATCCTAAAATTTGATTTTATTGATCTCATCAATAAATTTAAGGCTCACATCCGCACCACCATAAACAGCAATTGATAAATCCTTATTGATATGTGAATTCAGTTCATGTATTAATCTAATTAAGACATCACCGAAATCATATATCAAGATATTAAACACTTTAATTGCAATATCCCATTCGGATTTTTAATCATATTAACGAATCCTTACAGGAAACAGATTCATCAATTAACACCTTAGAAAACCTATTATCTATGTCGTTCGTGCAAACACTAATATCATATATATATACAAGAACGCAAACCATGCCAAGATCATATACATCTCATACATACAATCAAACATGGCAGTTTCGATTTTTATGAAAACGCAAGAGGCTCTGATACCACTGTTGGGTTACGGAATGAAAAATCCCAATCTAATTGGAATAAAATTGCAGCGGAAACAAAATAAATTTATAACCCACCAAGAATCACATGCGTTTCATAAAAACCGAAAGAAGGATAACAAAAATATTACCTTTTGTTACCTTTTGTTATTACCTTTTTAATCAGTATGTAATCCTTCTGTTCTTGTGTTGGGTTTTCTCGGATCTTCAAAGGTGCTGCCTTTCAGAAAGACGATCACCCTCTACAAGTATCCACACACGAACGGACACCAAAATGGTTTTGAATGCTAGTTCAACCATTCCATTTTTCATAAAAATGAACCCATATTTTCAACTCTCTATTTTTCCATCTTTAAGGCAAAAGATATGACGCTTCAAAAGCCCCAATCGACGTGACCTTTCAAATGCCCCAATCGACGTGACCTTTCAAATGCCCAATCGATGTTACCTTTCAAATGCCCCACATACTCTAAAATATCGAACATATATACAAGCCTGCTAGGAATTTTGGTTAACTAAGATTTTAATTGATATTTATTTAAAACTCCTTTTAAATAATAACAATTTAAATCCTTTCCTTACAAAATAAGGAATATATATTTTTAACCAAAAAAAACTTTATGGATTATTTCCTTATCCAATAAGAAAATGTAACAATTTAATTACTTGTCACAATTTAAATTATGAATTTAAATTTTCTCAAAATTAAACTCGAATCTAAATGACAACTAATTATTATTTGTAATTTAAAATAATCTCATCATTTTAAATTATATAGAGAGTAACAAATCGTAACCATTATTGTCCGTTCTTAGTGTGCGACCCTATAGGTTCAATTAACGTTGGCAGTAGGCCTAAATCACATTTTGAACCTACAAGTCATAAGCGGCCTCTAGCAAGACATTATGACTACCCAAGTTAAATGAAAAGCTCATGTTCCGAGACAACCTTAAAGTAGCTATTAACATAATCCTTTTGTCACATGATATCTTGATAGAATATAAGGCATGGATAAAGTCAACCTTATATATCTCTATCTTTAATTTCTCGAAACCCAATTAGACTGACTAAACAAATGATATTGATCTCCATCAATTCATTTGAGCATGGCCATGCATTTCTCAGTCTCAATCATCGAGGGGCCCAGAGATATCTCTCTTATAATAAGAGGGACAAATTCCATCTTAATCACTCACATCTCACTACATGATTCTTATTATGTTCAATCATAATCTTTATAATCATCCGGTTAAAGACAACGTTTGATTATGTCAAAACATAATATTCCTCATGTTGAGAACTATGGCAATCTCAGGTCTAAGGATTTAATGACACAACTACTAGAGATTAACTTATGACTTTGATCCATGTATTAATCTCAAGGCGGGTCTTGTCCAATATTTGTTCTCAACAAATACATATAAATTTGATTTGTATCTCATACACATATTCATCCCATGAATATCAATCAAATTTTATACTAATCTTAATTTATTGTTATTCCCACAACAATAACCGATTAGGGACATTTAGAATAATTCATAATATTATTCAAGGACATTATTATATAATAAACATGCAAATTATGATAATAGTAAATGTTCATAAATATTCAAAATACCATGTCCATACAATAGGCCTAGGGCACTATTACTAACAGCCGGGTGGTTCGGGGAAGGCTACGGATGACGGCTCTCTTATGAGTCTTGCTGGTGTCTCTGGGATTATTGTTTTAGGAGATGGGCTTCAGCTTGAGAAGGAGGCATGCCAATTACTGTTCCCTATGCCGGTTTTGGCCGAGAGCAGTGGGGAGCCTGTTGCAGCTCTGAAGACTAACCCAATTCCAATCTCAGTTAACCCATTTGGCTCTTGGGTTCTGATAAAGCGGCAGAGAGGCCAAAATCTTGGAGGGAAGCTAATCCGGGGCCACTGAAGCGGGCCCGCCTGTGGAACCAATTACCTCTAGAGATGGTTCTAGAGCCTTTAAAGGGAAGGGCAAAACCCCTGATGTAGGCATTCAAGAGAAGCCACCCAAGCTCTCTCTTGCTACATCATTGAAGGTGTTGAAGGAAAATGGGCTTCCGGCTCCTCAGGGATCCTTGTTGGTCCAAGCTTCGGACACGCTGCCCTCAGCTATCTGCGATAAGGATTCCCAGTTGCTTTCCCTGGAGCATCGCTCTCACGACTCTGTTGTATGTCTTCTAAAGAAGGCTATGCAGGAGGTTGGGGACGGTGTAGCTATGGATAGTCAGAGCCAGTGCACCCTGGCAGATAACCCTACTGATAATGATTCCCCTGACACTGAGATGATAGGGGATTGGGAGGACTCCCCCCGATCTAAATGAAGATTATTATATAGAATGTTAGAGGAGCATTGAAACCATCGTTTCGCTCCTCTTTTGAGAAGCTCATGCAGCTCCATAAATGTGATATTTGTATTTTGGTGGAGACTCATTTATTTGGGCGGAGTCTGGCCTATGTTAGGAGACAGTTGTCCAGATCGTGGTCTTCCTATGCTATAGAATCTGATGGTTTATCCGGTGGCATCCTGGCCTTATGGCGTGCTACTGACATTAAAGTTGAGGGCTTTCATCACTGCGGTCAGCAAGTGGCTCTGGTTATCTCTGAAGGAACCTCGGCCCCCTGGCTTCTTTCTGGTATTTATGCGAGTACTGATTTCTGGATTCGTTGTGTTCTCTGGGATGAGCTGTTGTCTTTGCTTTCTAAAGGTGTTCCTTCTTTGGTGGCGGGGGATTTCAACTGTATCACGGGAGCTAATGAAAAGAGAGGTGAAAGGCAGTTTGTGGAGTATTTAGGAATATCTGAATTTCGATCCTTCATTGCCTCTGCTAATCTATTGGACTTGGGGTTCTAGGGTACTCAATTCACCATGTGTAACAACCGCCAAAGTTCTGCCCGGGTCTGGGAGAGATTGGATAGGGCTCTGGCTACTGATAAATGGCTTCAGCTCTTTCCCTCCGCCTTTGTTTCTCATTTGTCCATGATTGCTTCTGATCGTTGCCCTGTTCTTATTTCTACTAATAGGGATGATCAGTGCAGGGGTCAGTTTAAATTTGAAAAGTTCTGGACTTCTTATTCGGATGCTCGGTCCCTTATCTCCCAGGTTTGGTATATTCCTGTCAGAGGTAATGCCACTTATCGCCTATCCCGGCATCTGGAACTTGTTCGGCACAGACTTCTGAGATGGAATCGGGAGGAGGTCGGTGATATCTTTCGACAAGTTGAGGAGTGGAGATGTTATCACTTCTCTTCAGGACAAGGAAGATCGTCTTGGCTATCTTCAGGATTCTGATCTGTCCACTCTTCGCTCCAGTCTTGGCCTCCACCATTCCCTTCTTCATCAGCAGGAGATCTATTGGAGACAACGATCTCGGATTCAGTAGATCAAGGAAGGTGATCATAATACTAGATTTTTTCATTAGATCACCTTAGAGCGCCGGGCGGCAAATCGGATACGGTGGCTCATTGATGACTCAAGGAACGTCCAGGAGTCTACTCAGGTATTACTGACCAGCTATTCCATTTCTTTTGCTCTCGGTGGAATGAGCTCTCAGGCGATGGTTCCTCTGTTCATCCTGTGCCTTCCTCCCTTAAGGTGACGGCGGTGGAGAATGATGCTCTTACCAGCTCGATTACTTCTGAGGAGATTCGGTTGGCCCTCTGGAACCTCGGCCAGGACAAGGCCCTAGGTCCGAATGGGTTTCCTCCTTTCTTCTTTCACCATTATTGGCCTATAGTGCGACAGGATGTTGAGCAGGCCATTCAGCTGGTCTTTATGTCCAGATCCATCCCTGCTAAGTGGAACAAGACTCTTGTTACTCTGGTACCGAAACGTCATGATGCTTCTATGCCGCACCATTTCCAGCCTATCAGCCTATGCACGACTTTATATAAGGTGTACGCTCGGCTGTTGGTTTCTCAGCTCAGGGTGGTGATCCCCCGCCTTATCTCTCTAGAGCAGGGCGCTTTTCTTGCTGGTCGGTGTATTTCTGATAATGTTCTGTTATCTCAAGAGGTTATGCATGATCTTCACAGAGCCCCTGCTCGCCAGTGTTTGATGGTTGTGAAGCTGGATATGGAGAGAGCTTATGATAGAGTGTGTTGGGATTTTCTTTACCGTTCTCTTCACGAGTTTGGATTTGCTGAGCTGTTTATTGCATGGATTAAGGCTTGTGTTCATCGGCCATCCTTCTCTCATATTGTTAATGGTGGTCAGACAACCTATTTCCACTATGCTATGGGTCTTAGGCTGGGATGTCCCTTCTCCCCTTTCTTATTTAT
Organism: Calamus simplicifolius; assembly: GCA_900491605.1. Lineage (NCBI taxonomy): Eukaryota > Viridiplantae > Streptophyta > Magnoliopsida > Arecales > Arecaceae > Calamus > Calamus simplicifolius. The sequence continues at coordinate 511,950 of UESW01004570.1, read as the reverse complement.
TCTGTCTACTGATGCTCTGTCTAGAGCTCTTCACCAGGCCCAGCAGGTTTCTTGTCTTGACCCTTATAGAGCCGGGTCCCAAGGGCCTTCATTATCTCATCTGTTGTTTGCTGATGATTGCATCCTGATGG